>JAHRHZ010000001.1:2916900-2966254 GCA_024137785.1 Ginglymostoma cirratum
CCGAAACGTCAAGCTTTCCTGCTCCTATGATGCTGCTTGGCCTGCTGCGTTCATCCAGCTCCACACCTTGTTATCTCAGTGCATTTCCAGAGCTGCATTTAGAAGTAGTTTTTCTCACCTTGACTTGTTTCTTTTGTAGAACATTTTAAATCTGTGCCCTCTTGACCCCCTTATGAGTTGGAACAGTTTCTCCCTGTTTACCAGGTCTAGACCCTTCCATGATTTTGAAAACTTCTATCAGATCTGCTTTGGCTTTCCTGAAGAATAACAATCCCAACTTCTTCAATCTATCCCCATAACTAAAGTATCTCATCCCTGCAAGTATTTTGGGGTGGGAAGAGGGGACTCCACTACAAACCTTTATACCGCTTGAAAACAAACTATTAGCTATTACTTGTGTTTCCTGTCATGCAACCAACTTTGGGTTTACATTGCTACCGTCCCCTTTATTCCAAGAGCTATAGCATTGTGTTCTTTACAATGGCTACACAAGTGTTTAAATAATTAAAGAAACTGTGTGTCAACAGACATTGTTTATATGTATCCTTGAGTTTCAGTATGTACAACATGCATTGAGGCCTTAAGCATGCAGGATAGTGAAACCAGATTCCTTTAGTTCCAATATCCATTACACTAATTGAAACCGCTGCTGAAGGTTGGAGAGTAAAGAACTGGCAGTTGTATTCGCAAATAAATAGTTGGCCATTTAGGCACAATAAGTGACATTTCTTCCTGGTTTATGGACCTTCAGAATTCTGACAAAGAACAGTTGATACTTGATCATTGAGTATAATCAAGGCTAAGATAGAACTGGCAGCTCTAACAATTAAATCACATTGCTCCTGGTAAGTGTAGAAAGCTCTGTGTTCAGCCTTCACTCAGTTCAGCTGGAGTAATGGTACATGTGCTTCACTTGGGTTCTGTATCCATTTGGCTAGAGAGAGGTATTTAGTATCTGTTCTGGAAATCAGTGTGTGGATTTGAATGGTGCAGCTTTGAAGAATTGAGAGCTCACTGCTTCCAATCCACAAACATATATTGTATTACTCATAATCTAATTGAATGATGGAGCAGGCTTGCAGGACTGAATGGCCTGCTTTACCTGTGATTTGTTGAGAGAATTGGGGTCTGTGGGTGAGCCACCTTTCAAAACTGCAAACAAAGTTTGGAGCTAATTATCACTTTGAGCAAGAAACTAGAGATTTTATTCTGACTTGAATAAATATGCTCCCCATCTCTCTCTCCTCTCCCCACCAGCCCCTGCCCCCACAACACTCTTTGACTCTGGGGGTAGTTAAATCTCCCTGTGATTTAATGAGATTTTAATCTGCTTTGATGAATGAAAGTATAAAAGTAATCTCTTGTCATCTATCACGTGCAGTTCTGTGTACAAACAACATGTGATGTGTTTAGGCTCTGACCCTTTAGGGAGCTCAGACTGTGATTGAAATAACACTGAAATGGTTGGATTTGGTGCATCATTGTCAAATTGCAGATTTAAATCCCAGTCTGAGACGACACGTGAATGCACAGAGCTGAGGGACCTTTTTTTGAAAGCGGCTGGGTTAGTCCCATGAAAGCACATTTTGTCAACAATCCTGAAACACATTACTATCCATGCAGGCAATGCACAAACTCCTGATTTTTGTAGCTCTGTTGACAGAGAGAAAATCATTGAGAAGTTGTCTGCAATAGCCAAGGTGTGTGTACAGTTCATCGCCTATTTCCTAAAATAAAGTGAGCATTAAATTATCTCATCAAGTACTGAATAAATTTAGAATGCGTTATTCACTCCAGTTGTATGTTTTGTTTGATATAATGAGGTCATCTGATTCTCTGAAATGGATCCGGAAATGGGATACGGGGCAGAAGGATCCAGACGTACAAATTTTCATCACCAAAGACAGTAAAGCTGTATTTTTGAGTCCATGTTTTGATAAAAACAAACAGAAAACACTGGAGTTCATTTAGAGACAGAATTCGAGAACAGAAATGTTCTGTTAAGCTTATGTAGAATCTTCGTAGGTGACATTTGTCAATACTAATATTGTAAAAGATGTGGAGGTGCTGCAAAACCTGAAACCAGAACTGTGGTTATATATGCAAGAAATGACGCAACAAGTTCAGACACACTCTTTCTCTCCTCCTGGTAAAGGAAAGACTGGAGAATGACCTCATAGAGTTCTTTAAGATTCTTGAAAGGGTTTGATAGGGTAGATATGCAGAAGATACTTGTAGAGGAGACAGAAAGCATCATTATGACATACTCATTAATAAGTCAAATATAAACTTCGGGAAAAGCTTTGTTGCCAAGAAAATGGCTAAAATATGGAGCTTGTGGACAGAACACTTTACATTTATAAAGCACCTTTTTAACACAATGTACTATCCCAGGGTGCTTAACAAGATCATTTTCAATAAATAACACAGAATAATCAATTAAAACAAACACAGAATTAGGAAGGCCGAAAGGGACCATGAAATATCTTTAGCAAACAGGGTCAGTTAGAATCCCGAGGCTTTTTACGCATATATTAGATGAAAGAGGGTAGCAAGGGAAAGAGTAAGCCCGCTTAAGGACAAAGGAGGGAAGTTATGCGTGGAGCCACAGGAAGTGGGTGAGATTCTTAATGAGTACTTTGTTTCGGAATTCACCAACGAGAAGGACATGACTGATGTTGAGATCGGGGATGATCGTGTGAATACTCTAGAGAATGTCAGCATATTAAAGGAGGAAGTTTTGGGTATCCCAAATTGCATTAAGGTAGACAAGTCCCCGAAACCTGATGGGGTCTATCCCAGGATCCTGCAAGAGGCAAAGGAAGCAATAGTTGGGGCTTCAGCAGATATCTTCACATCCTCCTTGACCACAGGTGAGATTTCAAAGGACTGGAGATTACCCAATGGTCCCTTGTTTAAGAAAGGAAACAGGGATAATCCAGGAAATTATAGGATGGTGAATCTGACATCTGTGGTGGGGTAGGTCTTGGAGAAGGTATTGAGGGACAAGGTATATGCACATTGGGAAGAAAATGGACTAGTTAGCGACAGGCAGAGTTGTTTTGTACAAGGAAGGTCATGCCTCACCAACCTGATCGAATTTTTTGAAGAGTGAGAAAGATAATTGATGAGGGAGGGGCTGTGGATGTAGTTTTTATGGACTTTAGTAAGGCATTTGATAAAGTCCCACATGGCAGATTGGTACAAAAACTAAAATCACATGGGGTTCAGGGTGGGCTGGCTAGATGGGTACAAAACTGGCTTGGTCAGAGAAGACAGAGAGTTGCAGTGGAAGGGTGTTTTTCAGATAGGGATTAGTCTTAGGTCCTCTGTTGTTTGTAGTATATATAAATGATTTAGAGGAAAGTGTGGCTGGTCTAATTAGCAAGTTTCCAGATAACACAAAGCTTGGTAGAGTTGCTAATAATGCAGACAATTGTGAAAGGATACAAAACGATTTAGATAGATTGGCAACTTGGGCACAGAAATGGCAGATGGGGTTTAATCCAGACAAATGCGAGATGATGCATTTTGGAGGATCAAATTTAGGTGTGAATTATACTGTTAATAGCAGAACCCTTAGGAACATTAACGTACGGACTGATCTGGGCGTGCAGGACCACAATTCCCTAAAAGCGGCAACACAGGCGGCCAAGGTGATTAAGAAGGCCTATAGCATGCTGCATTAATTGCCCGGGGCATGGAGTACAAGAGTTGGCAAACCAGGTTGCAGCTATATAAAACCCTTGTCAGGCAACATTTGGAGTATTGTGTGCAATTTTGGTCTCCACATTACCAGAAGAATGTGGAAGCTTTAGAGAGAGTGCAGAGAAGATTCACCAGGATGCCGCCTGTTCTCAAGGGCATTGGCTACCAGGAATGGTTAAAAAGACTAGGATTGTTTTCATTGGAAAGATGGCGATTGAGAAGAGGCCTGATAGAGGTCTACAAAATTGAGAGGCATAAATAGGATGGATAGTCAGAGGCTTTTTCCCAGTGTTGAAGTTTCAATTACAAGGGAACACAGGTTCAAGGTAAGGGGGTGAAAGTTTAAGGGCGATGTGCGAGGAAGGTTTTTCACGCAGAGTGTGGTAGGAGCCTGGAATGCACTGCCAGAGAAGTATGTGGTGAAAGTAGGTACGTTGGCGACATTCAAGAGGCATCTGGATGGTTACATGAATATGGAGGGGATAGAGGGATGTGGACCAAATAAGGCATAAGGTTTGTTTTTCTTTAGTCAGGGCATGATGATCAGCACAGGCTTGGAGGGCTGAAGGGCCTGTTCCTGTGCCATACTACTCTTTTTTTTCTTTTGAAGTTCAGCACTTAGTGTTTTAATCAATTCTTTTATTGCCCCATTGTAACTATCAGGCACTAGATGTAGGTGTTAGTTCTGTGGTTGTTTAGTGTAACGTCAAAATTAGCTGCACTCTTTAATAGTTTAGTTGATACTTCATGGGGCAGCAGCCTCCTATCCCCTTCCCTAACCCTTATTAACTATATACTAAACTTGCCAAAGCAATTTTCATGTTGGGCTTGAGTCACGTTGTGTCTTCAAAGCCACTGGAAGCATCAAAGTTAACTTCTAATCCCCAGAAGTCCCTTTCTCTTCAGTGGGTAATCTTGGCAAATCCTGTTGCCACGAGCTATGCAAAATTCAAATGGCAAAAGGACAGGTCCAATACAGTAAGCAGATTAAGTGGAAAAATTTCTCGGGGGATCTGCTGGGGAAAGCAAAATTGCCAGTTAAAAATCTAACTTCAGTTCAATTCAGTTGATTGAACTCATGGATTCTTTAACTTGTAACTAATGTTGGCAGGGAATGGTTTTGAACAGCAGTGATTGGAGGAGGGTGAGTACCAAGATGTAGCCTCAAAATGTAGATTCAGATACTTTAGAGACTTTTAAGTGACTCTTGGATAGGTACATGGAGGATAGTAAAATGTAGAATAGATTGATCTTAGCACGATAATAGGTCGGCACAACATCGTGGGCCAAAGGGCTTGTACTCTGCTGTACTGTTCTATGTTCTTAAAATACAAGTAAAACAGTTTTTTTTTTGGAAGGCAGGTAAGAGGATGAAAAGGAAAGAGTTTATATCCTGAGGGACATTAACAGGACCTCAAAAGGCACTCCACCTGTGTGGGGAAACTGAAGAAATGGGAAATATTTGTGTATTTCACAAGTTCCCAAAGTGCCTGACAGCAATCCTTTTGGATTGAGCCACTGTTGTAATATAGGAAACACGGAAGCCAATTTGAATTCAGTTAGATCTAACAAACAGCAGCGAGACTATATTTTTGATGCTGTTTTTAAGAGATTGATATTGGCTTCAGATTGCTGGGAAGAGTTTCCATGCTGTTCAGATAGGATCATATACAGCCACCAGGAAGGGCAGTTGATTTCCTGTCTCACCCAACAAAATCCCTTTGCCAGTGCAGCAACTCCTCAGCATTGCTCAGGGAGGTCAGCCTAGATTTTGTGCTCCGAGGTGGGACTTGCTGACTGAAGTGAGTCTATGAAGCACTGACCCCTCCAGAGCAGTTTATACTTGGAATGCTAATAAAATTCCTAATGAAACAATTCTCAATGATGAGCATATTGGGGTGTAAACTAGTAATTGTGTTTGGAAAGAGCACTATATGATTTACTGTCTGGCTCTTAAAAGTAATCAGCAATTGATTAGTGACTTTTTTTTAGGTAGGAGTTCTATTGGGGAAGGAACTATTTTGTAAATGAGCTGTGCAGATACATCATTGTGAATTTTCAAATGACTAAATCCTGACCACAGTTGATTTAAAAATATTACTTTCAATGTGTGCGACACCTAAAGCCACATATCTTGTATCATTGACTGATCTTGATTGGCTGATCTGCATAGGCGTCGTGTCTTGAAACCGCAGACTTTGTGAAAGGAAGAACTTGCATCCGAGCAGAGAGGAAAAAACAAGGATGACAAAGCAAGCTTTGGGTTTATAAAAACACACTTCATATTACTAATGTCTAAGAGCTGTTTTCTTTTAACCAAAGAGTGACATCTAACTTGGAAGGAATTAAAAATAGGATGGTATTTTAATCTGATTATTGATACAAAATCATTCTTCAAATGTTTACCCATGATAAACACATGGAAGCTGAACTTCACATTGATTGCGAACTCTTGCTTAGTATTATTTATCTACAAATAGCTTACTTGATTGGAAACTTTTTGAATAGGTAGCATCTGCAGTAAATAGGTCTCACTTTTTTCAAATAAAAGAAAAGCATAAATTATTCATGTGAACTCCAAAGCATCCATCCCTATTTTCATTTCATGCCTTGTCAAAGTAGGGAAAATCAGCTGTAAAACCAGTCAACAGACTGAGGAACTTAATTCATGTATTTCCAAAACCTGCATATGTTATAGTTGTAATACAAGTTATATTCATTTCTGTTTTTATTTCATGGAATCACAGATATTCAGGAATATTTTGAACATGGAAGGACAGTGGCCTTGGTTAGAATGAATCAATATACAGAGATTGCTGTATAATTGTATCCTGTAATTGGGCCATGGTGAATTAATTAAGTAAGTTTATTTGTCAATGTTTGGGATTCTACCTGTTTGAGATTTGTTTAGTTCTTGTTTTTCCTGTGAAAGCCTACATCCAGTTCACTTGGACTCTTTCCTATGAACACTAACTCATCAGAGACTCTTGCTTATCTAAGATGTTGGATATTTCCCCTTTGGTTTGTTACCACCTGCCTTGAGCGAAGTTATTACTAATATCAACTCATCTTGCGGTTCTTGTTGCACATTGATAGTGTCCCTGCCTCTGAACCTCAAGTTCCACCTGCTCCAGAGATGTGTAGTAACATCTCTGAACAGATTAATTATAAAATATCTACCACCTTATCTCAGTGAACACTTGGGGCTTCTATTTATCAGCAGTCCCATACTCTGCTACCCAGTTCATTTCCCAATAATCCAACAATGCAGCTCCTTAGCTTACCGTCTACAGTTCTCCTTCACTCTTTAACCTTCAAAAACCCAAATTTGATGTCAGCTGCATCCTGATTTATCTTGTGTTTGTTTGCTATAATATTTGAGCCATGTACTTTGCTCCTTGCAGTTAGTGACAGACCGATGTCTGGCCCATGTTCCTGCCCAGTTTTTGATTGGTGTCTCAGAAGTGGAATGGGAAATTCTTCAATAGAATTGTGGTTTTTGTCTTGGATACCACCTGGACCAGGCAAAAATTGGATTGGACTGCAAAGGGAAAATTACAACATTTGGTCACACAACTTCTGCACAGTGATGCAAGTAATCTGACAGCTATAACCTGAAGCATTTGTGATCTGTGAAGCTGGAAAATAAAGTCATTGATTAAGCAATAGTTTCAGAGTCCAGTGGTAGGTTGCTGAATTTATTCAAAATTAGAATTTTGTACTTTTGTAAATATGATTAAATTGAGGGATGTTACAAAGATTTCCAAACACTTCACATGGCAGAGCTGAGCCACCCTCCCAACTTCATGCTGAAGGGCAAATAATATTTTCACATGCTGTCGATTCCCTGAGCTAATGGGCAAGTTTAAATTTTATCACGATTCAACAAGTGCTGTAGGAGCTATTCTGTCATAAAACGCCCCATGTAACTCCAGGAACACAATGTACCAGGGTTGTACTTAACTTTACAACTCAAGTTTGGTTATAGTGTGATAACAAAGGATTGGGTAAATAAATTTGCATGTCCTGTTTTTATTGTGGTGATAACAGATATTTGTGACATGGTAATACATAGATTTTATTTTCCTCTGTTTTTAGAGAAAGCATTGCATTGACCAGTTTGGTGGATCATTATCTAAGCTTGTTGAATGTTTGCAACAGCTAACTGTAACAAATGGAATGTATAGCCATTCTCTGTTCAGCATTTCTCTCAAATACAGATTCATCCTTTCCCACTCTCTTTATTTCAATTTTATCCTAGTGCACTATTTGTGAAATGGGTCATGACTTCTATTGAGTTGATAAATATCTCAACCTCAGGGGCGAGTCATTCCTTGCAAAAACTGAATAAATATAGAAAATGCTCAACAGGCTAGCAAAATCTTTAGGAGCGAAATACATTAATGTTTCAGGCTGATGACTGACCTTTTCATCAGAACTGATAACTCCCTTGACTTCACTTTGCTCCACCTGACTCTTGTAAGGACACAGTAATTCTCACAGCTGAAGGTGTCATGAACAGATGCGACCGTCTTCCATATATCTTTTACCTCATTCAAGGATTCTCCCCATGGTTAACAAAGTCCTTGCTTGTCATTGTTCCATTTCCTGCACTTTCTGCTCTCTCTCCATTTCCTTCCACATCCTCTTGTTGACACCTTCCACACTATCAGCTTCCATATTTAGTGGATCTTCCTCTGCCAATTCTGCCACCATGCAAACGTTCAGACCTTTTCCCTACAAACACGCCCCTCCTGCATTCTAAAAGGGCCATTCCATCTGCAACAGCCTGGACCATTTTTTAGACACCACCTCCTTATTATTGCAAGTGCAAGAGTTGTCACATTTCTTTTTAACCTCTTCTACCTCCCCAAGTGTGCCTTCCAGGTGAATTTGTGATAGGCTGGGTTTGACTTGGTGCTGTGTCTCTGCACACAATGCAAACTTGGGGCAGCAAATGTAGATTGGAATGGCTACTTTGCAGAACAACCCTATTCAGTCCATAAACCTTTGGGTTGCCAGTTGGTTTAATTCTACGCCCCATTCCCCATCTAAACTCTGTCCTTGACCTTTGACACTGTTCCAATAAAATGCAGCGAAATGGTGTTTAGCTGAATGCTCATTTATGAGAGCATCACAATTGTATCCTATTTTTTATTTTCTCGCTGAATTAACCGACAAGTCTAATGCAGGAGTTGGCCAAGCCAAGGCTGAAACCAGCCTCGTCTGTCACTAATTGCTATCTAGTGACCCCTTCTGGAATAGTAACTCACTGGATGCAGGATGGAGTCCCCTGTCAGCAAATGAAACAGTGTTGCCAGCTTCGCACATAAAGAGATATTCACGCTGTGCTGAAGTGATCTCACTCCAGCTTGGGAAAGAGGAGTTCGACTGTCAGGAAGCAATTAAAGAAAGATATTACCGGAAAACTTGTACCTAAAATGTATGGCAACGAATCCAGAGCAAAATGAGTTTTTTTAAAAAAACACAAGTTTTTGTGATTTAAAACATTCTGACTATAAGCACAGTAGAAACAAAGTCAGCAGTGGTGACTTTCAAAGTGGGATTGGATAAATACCTGATGAGGAAGACTTTGAAGGGCTGTGGGGAAAGTGGGACTAATTATGCTACCTTCTTAGTGGAGTTATCCATTTGGCAATACCCATATTCCCTGTCAATACTATGTCGTCTTATCTTTTAAAAATAAACTTTTTTTTTCAAGCAACCAGTACTTTGGCTATTTACAGTAGGCAAGGTATGGACTGTACTAGACCTCACCAGCTTATAAAACCCAATATCAACCATCTAGTGTTGGGTGTGATTCTCGAGTTAGAAAATACTTGCTGAACAATCTCGAGTGCTGTAATAACTATACTGATAGATTTGTGATGATCAGTTGAGCTGAAAGCAAGGCTTATTTAGGCCTGTTAGAAAAATCGTTGACTCAAAAGTTGTTGTTCTTCGCTAATGAAACTAATAAGTTTAACCTGGTGCCTTTTTTTAACTTATTCGAGCGTGGGGAGTTTAATGTGCTTTTTCAGTGGCAATATACAGCATGACAGTAAAAATGGTTTGAGATTGTTTGAAATTTAGTACAATTGTGTTTGCCCTGATGCATCAAGATAGAAGGTTTTGCCAACATGTTCTTCTTTTCCGCAATACTCAAGTTCTGTGCCACCAAGACATTGTTTATAAATGATTTTGTATGTGACAAGGAGCTCACTGGTATTGCGAGCATCCTACAGCAACCCAAACACTTACCCAACACTAAGTCTTTTCCCAAATCCTTCCTTGCCCGCACACTAATCTAAGCTGTTCCTTTTAATTACTAATTTTTATTGTTGCATCCCCTTTTCTCAAGAAAGATCCAAACGCTTCCAATTTAAAAGCTGCGTTCCTTGACAAACTACACCACGAGTCGACATTCACCCTGCCTCTCCCAACAGTTTTCCTCTGCAATCTCCTCGAAAATGTTGTCGTCTTCCAAATCTGACCCAATCTTTCTGACTGCCCCATATTTGAACCCCTCTTACGATCCTGAGTCTGTCCCACTTCACAGTATTTTCCGAATTTGGATCAGTCATTCCCAGCATGGCCTTTGTTCCTTTTGCTGCTTCTCTTCTCTTCCACTCCCACCCAACTGATCCCTTCCTATTCACCCCACCCAATATTCCTGATAGCTATCCCCAACCTGTTTTACCAGTCTTGCTTGTTCTGTCAATCCAAATCCACACTATGGTTCATTTGTGTCTACCCTACTTTCTTGCCATCTTTCAATCAGCCTTGGCTGTGGTGCCACTTATAGTCTAATAGCCTGCCGATGCTCACTTTCTGGGTTTAGTTACCAGTTGAGCAGAATGCTTCTTGATGTCCAGAACACGCTGGCTGTCCAGGTGCATTCAATACCTTGAGAAATGGAGAAATGTAACAAGGAAGTATATGCATTCAATGTTAGCTAGGAGCGAAGCCTGTAATTGAAACACTCCTAAATTATCTTGTGATTTTTCTAGCATGGTAGTGGATTTACATTCGGTGTTGTAGGCCGGCAGTGTGATGAAAATTAGCTGTGTTGTGAAGGTAAACTTAATGAAAGCAAAAGATAATTAAAAACGTGTCCATCTGTTGACAGCTAATACCAAGGCACTGCCTATTGTAAAATTGTTTCATATTCATACACAGGAACCTACGCTTTGCCTGGTCATGTTTCTTTTATTTGCATTGTCTTTTTTTTGAATTAATGGATGGACAATAGTTAGACAAAATGGACAATAGTTTCATTGTGCATTCCTCATGGCAACACGTTAACCAATCAGCAACCTTGAACATTCATTATACTGTCATTCCACCTGTTGAAATTTGACATTTCTTTCATCAGGACAGATGTATTTGAACTACTGATCAGCTATAAAATTCTTTTGTAGAACCTCTACAGTGTGGAAACAGGCCATTTGGCCCATCAAGCCCTCACTTGCCCTCCAAAGAGCATCCCACCTCATCCCTGTAACCCTGCATTTCCCATGGTTAAGTCACCTAGCCTGCACGTCCCTGGATACTATGGACAATTTAGCATGGCCAATTCACCCTAATCGGCATAACTTTGGACTGTGGGAGGAAACCAGAGCACGCAGACAAAACCCATGCAGACATTGAAGGAATGTGCAGGCTTCACACAGACAGTTGCTGAAGGCTGGAATTGAACCCGGGGCCCTGGTGCTGTGAGGTAGCAGTGCTAAGCACTGAGCCACTGTGTCCTCTTACTTTTTTTCATAGGAGCAGGACGTGTCCATTCATCCCTCAGTCTGGATTGACGTTCGGTATGATCATGGATAATCTGTTCCCCAATTCTATTTACCCACATTAGCTTCAAATCATTTAGCACTTATACAATAAAAATTGGTCTCCAATTTGAAACTTTTAAAATTGACTCCAGTATCGCAGTTTTTGCCGGAGAGAATTCCAGATTTCTGCAATCTGGTGTGTGGAAGGACTGTGTCCAAATGTTTTTGCTCCTGGATGGCTCAACTATAATTGGAAGATTATATCTCTGATTGCTTGCCAGAGATGATTGTTTCTCTCTACTTGCCTTATTGAATCTGTTAAAAATAGCCTCAGTCAGATCACCCCTTGATATTATTTATTTGAGGGAATGCATGTCAGATTTATGATCCTTACCTCATATTTTTATGCCTTTTGACCTTCGTACAATTCTGGCAAAGCTGTGCTGCACCCTCTCCAAGGCCAATAAATAACAATAAAAACAGAAAATGCTGAAAAGAACTCAGGTTACGCAGCAACTGTGTAGAGAGAGAGGAATAGAGGGTGTTTCAGGTCTGTAACTTTTCATCAAAGCTCAAAATTTAGACATGTCATAGATTTTGAGCAAGGGTTGAGTGCAACTAGGGAAGAAGGAAGATCTGTGATAGATGAATAATGGGAGAGACAGAGCCAAGAGAGAATGGAGATGGGACAAGAAAGAAAACAAAATGTGCTGAAGAGGGTGCACTGCCAATTGAAAGGAAATAACCCAAAACAAGCAGAAAGCTGAGGGTGACTACCGTTGACATCAAGGCCTCATTTGATCAAGTGTGGCATCCAGGAGCCCTACCAAAATTAGACGCCTTGGAAACTGGGGGAGAAAACTTTCCCCTGGCACTAAGGAAGATGGTTGTGGTTGTTGGAGGTCAATCAGCCATCTCAGCTCCAGGCATCTCCTCAGGAGCTCCTCGGGGTCGTGTCCGAGGCCCAATGACTTTCAGCTGCATCATCGATGACCTTTCCTCCACTGTAAAGACTGAAGTGGGGATGAACGTTGTCATGTTCGGCACTGTTTGTGATTCTTCAGATACGGAAGCAGTCCGTGCACAAATATGGCAAGACAGGGAGGAGGGAGTTATGGTCAGAATTTGTTGAACTCATTGCTGAGTCCAGAAATGTGCGAAGTTAAAAGATGAAGTACTGTTACTGAAGCTTGCATTGAGCCTCCCTGAAACCATGCAGTTAACAGAAGACACACATGTCAGCATGAGGAGGTGGAGAACTAAAGTGACAGACCAGCTCCATGAAGTATTGAGAAGTAAATGGTACTCCAGACTGTCAGACTGTGGTCCTGTATAATTAAATCCAAGCTTGAACAGTTCATCCACTTCACCAACATCTTCCACCCCAACCTGAAGTTCACCTGGACCATCTCTAATACCTCTCTCTCCTTCCTGGACCCCTCTGTTTCCATCTCTGGCAACCACCTAGAAACCGATATCCATTTCAAGCCCACCGACTCCCACAACTACCTAGAATACACCTCCTCCCACCCACCTTCCTGCAAAAATGCCATCCCCTATTCCCAATTCCTTCGCCTCCGCCGCATCTGTTCCCAGGATGAGGCATTCCACTCCCGTACATCTCAGATGTCCTCATTTTTCAAGGACCGCAACTTCCCCCCCACTCAGTGGTCGAGAACGCCCTCGACCGTGTCTCCTGCATTTCCTGCAACTCATCCCTCACACCCCGTCCCCGCAATAACAGCCAAAACAGAATCCCTCTCGTCCTCACGTACCACCCCACCAACCTCCAGATCCAACACATCATCCTCCGACACTTCCGCCATCTGCAATCCGACCCCACCACCAAAGACATTTTTCCCTCCCCATCCTTATCTGCTTTCCGGAGGGACCACTCTCTCCATGACTCCCTTTTCCACTCCACGCTCCCCTCCAGCCCCACCACACCCGGCACTTTTCCCTGCAACCGCAGGAAGTGCTACACCTCCCCCCTCACCCCCATCCCAGACCCCATGAAGACTTTCCACATCGAGCAGATGTTCACCTGCACATCTGCTAATGTGGTATACTGCATCCACTGTTCCCGTTGTGGCCGCCTCTATATCAGGGAAACCAATTGGAGTCTTGGGGACCGCTTTGTAGAACACCTACGTTCGGTTCGCACTAAACACTGCACCTCTCGGTCGTGAACAGTTTCAACTCCCCCTCCCATTCCTCAGACGGCATGTCCATCCTGGGCCTCCTGCAGTGCCGCAACGATGCCACCCGAAGGTTGCAGGAACAGCAACCCATATTTTGCTTGGGAATCCTGCAGCCCAATGGTATCAATGTGGACTTCACAAGTTTCAAAATCTCCCCTCCCCCAACCGCATCCCAAAACCAGCCCAGCTCGTCCCCGCCTCCCTCACCTGTCCTTCCTCCCACCTCCAAGCCCCACCCCATCTCCTACCTACTAACCTCATCCTGCCCCCTTGACCTGTCCATCCTCCCTGGACTGACCTATCTCCTCCCTAACTCCCCACCTACACTCACCTTTACTGGCTCCATCCCCGCCTCTTTGACCTGTGTGTCTCCTCTCCACCTATCTTCTCCTCTATCCATCTTCTATCCGCCTCCCCCGTCTCCTTATTTAGTTCAGAACCCCCATCCCCGCCCTCATTTCTGAAGAAGGGTCTAGGCCTGAAACATCATCTTTCCTGCTCCTCTGATGCTGCTTGGCCTGCTGTGTTCATCCAGCTCTACACCCTGTTATCTGTCTTCCATCTAATCTAATCCTTGAGGTAGAGAACAATTTTGTTTTAAGTCTTTACCTATACCTGTCTACTGGCTTTAAATGACTTAAAGGGACCCTCAAATCTTTGACCTCTACAATTCTTCGTTTGTTGCCGTACAGAAGATATTCTATTTTATCTTTTAGTTCCAAAATGAATGATGCAAACTTGCCAGCATCTTGTGTAGTGGTACTATCCCACTTCTGGGCTAGAAAGCCTGTTTTCAAATTCCACTGTCACTGGAAGTGTTTCATGACATATTCCAAACAGGTTGATTAAAAATGCTTTTTAAGCTTCATGTGCCATGGTTTTGCTCACTTGTTTAATCTACATTGGCTAACTTCAAACATTTTAAAAGGCTGCAGAGAATTTTCTGTTTTAAACTCCTTTTTTAGTTAGAGAGGAAAGTGAAGCACAGATATTCATTGTGGAAACTGTAATCATGACACCTTTTAGATGTTGATAGTGCGTTATATATGATGCAATGGCAGTAAATGGGCTTAAATGCCATTTAAAACACTGTCCCTGTCCTAACCCGTTCACCCATTATCTTTGTGCTTGCTGATCTACATAGGCTAATGGTTAAGCAATGTCTTGATTTTAAAATTCCCATCCCTGTTTTCAAATCCCTTGACACTCCTTATCTCTATAATCTCCTCCAGCCTCTCAATCCATAAAAATCTCTAATTCTAGCTTCTTGAACACACTGGTTTTGATGACACCACCATCACTGGCTATGCCTTCAAATTCCCTTCCTTAACGTTTTTATAATTCATCGGATGAGGTGTCACTGGCTAGGCCAGCATTTATTGCCCATCCTGAATTAAGAGTCAACCATGTTGCTGTGAGTCTGGAGTCACATGTAGGCCAGACCAGGTAAGGATGGTAGTTTCCCTCCCTAAAGGGCATTAGTGAACCAAATGGGTTTTTATGACAATCGACAATGGCTTCACGCTCATCATTAGACTCTTAGTTCCAGATTTTTATTGAATTCAAATTCCACTATCTGCCACAATGGGATTCGAACCCTGGTCCCCAGAACATCTCCAGGGTCCCTGAATTAACAATGTAGTGATGAAACCACTAGACCGTTACCTCCCCACCTCTCGCCTCCTTTAAGACACTCCTTAAAACATACCTTATTGATTGAAATTTTGGCCATCTATCCAAACGTCATTGTTAAGAAGCTCAGTTTGAACTTTTGCTTTTGCTTTCAAATGCTTTTTTGAGGCACTTTGGGGCATTTTGTTATGTAAAAGTGCTTTATAAATACAAATGGTTGAAGTACACCAAGAAAGATTTAATGGAGAGATCCCAGTGATTGTGATCTCTGTTGCTTGAAGTTTAAAGATTCTTTCTGCACATCAGGTAGGAAAGGGGTGATTAGCCACTATTCACTGTCGGCGTCCAGTAACCTGTCCTCAAAGGCCCATTGTTATGTAGTTTATCCAAATCACCACTGACTAGGCGAGACTGGAAGAAAGCAAAGTGAATTGAATATTGCCATGCTCCCAGAGGACTAGGGGCTAATCTGTCAGAGAGGCAGCTGCCGGTGAGTTTAACCTGAGGGTCACCATGCCTCAGGCGAGCGGCAAGGTTGAGAAGGCAAGGCCCTCATGATGACCTCAGCCAGTATGGGGAATTGAACTCATGCTGTTGATCTCTGTCTACGTCGCAGAAGAGGGGCTGCTTGAACTACCATAAGGATTGCAAAGACCCATGGAATCATACCTCAGCTTAAATGAAGGATTTGGTACTAGGTGAACAATGTTACATGGGTGAGAGTCATTCCTTAGCAAGGGTCTAATGCCATCAGAGAGAGAGAGAGAAAATTTGATTCCCCACAGATCCTTGCTATGTGGATGGGAAAGCTAACACAGAAGCTCACTGATGAAGAGTCAGTCAATGTGATGATGTTGTGGGGTAGTAATCTCAAACAATATATAATTGTTTTTTGATAGTGGATAGCTAGTGTAGTTAAACAATGCAGTAATTCTATTTTCCCTAAACCAGATTTTTTTTCAATGCTTATTTACATTGCAAATAAGCAATTAAGATACAAATGAGACTGTGGCTCTCATTTACACGTGATGATGTTCCACAGACAGAACTGTATTTTAATAAAACTAACAATTGACAATTAGTCTACCCTTCCTCCACCACCACCACCACCACCACCACCACCACGGAAAGTAAATCTTTTCTTTTGCTATTTGTGTCCTTACAAAGATAACAGTTTTACAGATCCTGCCACTGTTCTTCACAAGAACTTGTACTGAAGAATGTGTACCTAGGTATGTTTGTACCTATGACGGCACCATAAGTGGCAACTTGAAAACTTTTCTCTGTACTCGTTTGAGTACATGTGACAATAAAGCTAATTCAATTCAATTTGCTACAAGATCTACTCATTGGGCTTTTGCAGTGTGCAGCATCCCCAGTTCAATTACTTTCAAAATCACAGTTTGGCCAAATTCCCACATTGATCTACTTCATCAATTGAGGAGCCCTAACACCAAGCAAGCCCATTCTACCTTGTTAGGTAGAATTATGCAGCACAAAAAGATCCCATTCAGTACTTCTTGCCTCTGCCATGCTTGTGATAATTGCTCCATTCATTTTTTAAATAAAATTGCTCCATTAGTTTTGTCAAATAGCATTGATATCAGGTGCCACCTTGAAAGACCACCACCTCAGTGTTTGAGACAGCAACATCCTGTCGCAATGGGGAAGAGGAGTGGGTGGCTGACTCTTGCTGCCCGTCTTTACCTCAAACTTTTCCTTTTTGAGCCAATGGTGTAAATGAGCAATATTTAGCAGTATGGGATCTGGGTCACATGATGGAACTACTGAGAAGCTGAATGTTCAACAAGTTGCTGCATAGTCTTGATTTTCACTGATACGGACAGACCTGCATATTTTCTGCACTTTCTGTTTTTTCACTGAGTGGTACCCTACACTTTTTATGGATCTTGATATCAGAACAATTGCTTTTAAATTTCATCATTCTCACCTGTTGACCAAACTGAGAACTTGTGTTTCTATGAGCTTAAATGTTTCCACCAAGTTAAATTGGAATGTCATGAAAATAACGTGTACCTCTGTGACAGCAGCACTCAGGCAAAACCTGTAGCCTGCAACATTCTTTGTCAGGCCTTTAACTTCCAAGAGGGTTTTGTGTTGATGCAGACTATGCTGTAAAATAAAACATGTTCAACAGCTGAAATCAGTCACTTCTCTTTTACAGATCTTAGCCCATGGAGCAGTGCTTCCCAAATTTTCCACTGTAATCCCGCTTCAAGCTACTTTCACACTGACACTTTCGTGAGTTTTGGGAGGGGGAGAAGAAGACCTGTTGTGGGCGGTCAGCGATGCCTTGGAGCTTGCACCTCCACTTGGGTCCTCACCCCCTTCTCCCCTCCCTCCCGCTCCCACTCCACCCCCCCCCCCCCCCAGTCCCCCCACAAAGAACAGTGTGGGAGCCCTGCACTCCAGCAAACTGATTTATAAGAACACACTCCATTTTTGTACCACTTTAATTTGAATTGGCATATGTCTCGCTTCAACTGGATTTGAGTTGAAGTTGTGATTTTAAATATACAGTTTGAGCGAAATGAACCATGCCACTGAATTTCTCCTTCCAGTCTTTCTTGGAAGCAATTGTCAAAGACAGATCACACAATAAAAGTCACCTCTTCTGAGTCTGAAGCATTGCTGTAAAAATCACATCACAACCATCTGTAAACTTGGTTCTTAACAGACCAACTAAAGTTTACAGAACCTGCCCTTGGAAGGTGATTAAAAATCAAGATTAAATATTTACTTAACATTGGCCAGCATAATTATTTGCTTTAATGTGATTCACTGCGGTAGAGCCTTTCTCAACTTGTTTATTTTCAACTGATGTGTTGTATTTTTTAATACACTTTATGATTGGACACGGTGCTAGATGTAGCCAGAAGGGCTGACATTCACTCCATGGCTTGAGCATGCTTGGTGTCGGGTCCTCCATAGTTGAAGAATAGAGAAATCGTTCTGGGTTTTGTTTTCTGATTGGCTTCCATATTCCCTCCTGGAGAAGGCATGAATGAATCTTGAGGGATGACTGGATCGAGTTTGGCAGAGCTACCTACAGGGGCCTGCAGATTCTAGAATTTGAAAAGCTAGAGACAATGTTAGTGCACAAAAGGAGGGAGGCTGTTCATGTCTGTGTTAGCTCCTTAAAAGAGCTGTCAGGTTAATCCACCTTCCACCACCAACACAAGGTAGCAGCAGTGTGTACTATCCACAAGATGCAGTGCAGAAATTCACCAGAGATCCTCAGACAGCACCTTCCAAACCCACAATCATTCCATCTAGAAGGACAAGAGCAGCAGATAGACGGGACCATCACCCACCTGCAAGTTCCCCTCCGAGTCATTCACCATCCTGAGTTGGAAATATATCGCTGTTCCTTCACTGTCACTCACTCAAATCCTGGAATTCCCTCCCTAAGGGCATTGTAGGCCAATCCACAGCAGGTGGACTGCAGCGGTTCAAGAAAGCAGCTTACCCCCACTTTCTCAAGGGGCAACTAGGGACGGCCAATAACTGGTGGCCAACCAGCAATGCCCACATTCCACAAATGAATTTCTTTTAAAATGCTCTTTTCTGAGTAGCCTGGCAGTTTGATTAATACTTGAAGAAGAAAGCCAATTCGCTTTGAATGGAATGATGAAATCTGCTTTTCTCCCACATTTAGTTCATTTGTTTAATGCAGCACCTGTGGAGAAAAGTCATAGCTAACATTTCGGGTCGACCCCCACTTGATCCGAAACATTAACTTTGATTTCTCTTCACGGATACTGCCAGACTTGCTGATCTTTTCCAGCAATTGCTGTTTTTATTTCTGATTTACAGCATCCGCAGCTCTTTCAGTTTTTATTCTGATTTAAAATCCGCTTCAGTGCCCATTATCAGTGAACAGACTGTTCCGAGAATGAGTTATTTGGTGGCAATATCGTTGAGCTTTTGAGATATTACTCACCAGAAGTGTGACTTCGAAATATTTCTGTCACCAAGTGCAAGTTCCTTCAGTAGTACCACTAATATAATCAATATATCGAAGGATTGAAAATATGTTTGGGTGAGGTGTTTAAGTGCAACTAATTCTCGTGAATTTGTGTCTGCGTATAGATTTTCTGAACTTTCTTTTGCAGTTTTTGTTTACAAGGATTAAAATTATACTCTGAAATCACTGATCTTTTTAGTTCTGCAGAAGTCTCCCTGTCACATGACCTTTAACAGTCAGTAAAGGTCATTGTTTGCAGAAGTAGCTTAGCTTGAAGGGCTTAGAACTGCTTAATCTGCAGAATAGACTAGCACAATAAAGACTGAACTAATTCAGCTGGAAACGTTGTAAAATAGTTTTCCATTCTGTGTAATGCTTGTCAGTTGGTGGTTCAGCAATCACAGACTAAATCACTGCATTGTACAAATTATCAACTGCATCGCAACAATTATTGTAGCTCTTTTGGAAGAGAATATTTGAAAATCCTAAATAGTGCTTTTCCACGTTAGATGCAGAGAGGCTCAAGGTCGAATAGGGTGACAGTACTCTCATGGTCTGCCATGCACACCCACTCCTCCCCACTGATATCTTCTGAATCAGGGTCTATGACTTCTCATAAACTCCTGTAACATCCCAAGAAAGGGGCTCCTGTCCCTTTCACTAACTCCCCATGTTTATGCAGTAATTAATCTGTGGCTGTGCTTCCATCTATCTTTGTTCCAAACTCTAATGTTCCCTTTCTAAATCCTTCACCACTCTAATATTCTGACTACCTTTAAGGTGTGCTTTAAAACCTGCCTCTTGCTACACATCTCCTTTTGTGGCTCAGTGTCAAATTTACTTTGCACTCCTATGAAGAGCCTGGGATGCTTTTACTATGTTAAGGCCTGTAAATACAATTAAATCTCTCCAATGATCAGAAAATTACTGTAATCTTTACATTCATTAATTTTCCTCCTTCCTGCCACCTGTCAAAATCCAAACCTGATTTTATGAAATAATTCCTTGATCTACCTCACTGTCTTTACTGATAACTGAAAGCTGTGAAAATGTTATGGTTGGTACCTATTCACTTTTTTGAGTAGTTTAGTTTACTTTTCAAGTTGAAAAACTTGCATTTTTAGTTAGTTAGCCACTCAAGTTTGTGGATGTGTAAGAGAACCCATTGTGTAATCCCATCTTCACTGAGGGCAGAAAATGAAGAGGAGTAGAACTGGGCTCAAAACATTAACTCATTTCTCTCTGTACAGATATTGCTAGACCTGCTGAGTTTCTCCAGCATTCTGTGTTTGATCCAGGGCATTAGCCTGGGTTTCTGGATTACTGGTCCGTTGACTTTATCACTACTCCTCCATCTTCTACCTCTACCCCCACCCTACACACATGCACACATACGTGCACTCACGCAAAAGTGAGCTCATGCTACCCATCACTTTTAAAGGCCTGTATAAATAAGCATCAAAATAAATAAAAAGCAGACTCCTTTTGTTGTTTGATTACATGAAATTTTAGATAAAAGTTGTCCCAGTGCTCACTTTAACTGGACCGCAGCTACGATGGCATGAGCAGTAAAGAGTTGGAGATTCTTGTAAATAGCTGAGGCGTAATGAGACCCAAAGATTGTGTACAGGATGAGATGAGGGAGTCTTCCTGGGAAGGTAAATGTAAGGTAGAGGTGATCACCTTTAAATGTCAAAGCTATTAGTGTTGAATCACCTGGCAGGAGAGCATGGGCTACAAAAGGAAAATGGGATGCCAGTTTCCAGTTTTGCCTTGGGTGATTGCCCACAGTTTAAATCCTATCTCCAGCTGAAGCTGAGCATCTCTGTGAAAAGGTACAACTGGGGAAAGGCATCTTTATTACGAATGTGAGAATGGAGATGATACAGAATCAATCCTTAAGGATTCTTAATATTCTTAAAATTAGTAGTGACATGTTCTGTATTCGGAACTACCTACAATCTTTGGTCAGGGAAACCTGAGTCATAGAATCCCTACTGTGTGGAAGCAGAACGTTTGGCCTGTCAAATCCTCGCCAACCCTCTGAAGATCATCCAACCCAGACCCAATCCCTTACCCTATCCCTGTAACCCTGAATTTCACATGGCTAATCCGTCTAACCTACACATCCCTGAACACTATGGGCAATTTAGCATGGCCATTCCACCCTAACCTGCTCATCTTTGGACTGTGGGAGGAAACCAGAGCACCTAAGGAAAGCCACCCAGACAACATGCAAACTCAGCACACTTGCCCAAGGCTGGAATTGAACCAAAGTCCCTGGTGCTGTGAGGCAGCACTGCTAACCACTGAGCGACATTGCTGCCCTAGATTGGCAGTGATATTAGTGACAGTATAACCATAAAGAGTTGTACAAAGCTTGATTACTGTTCATGTGTATTGCGTTAAAGTCCTAGTGTCAATTTTATTCCCTGCAGCCACAAAAAAAAACATTATAGTTCATATAGTGGAAAATATTTTTGCTATTTACCACATCACTAAGATCACTTGAACTCCTGTCTGCCAAAAAGGTCATACATTAACCAGAGGAAATTGAATAAAATGCATATTTAGTGTTATTAGGAACTTGAATCGGTGGAGTGAGCAAAACTGCACAGGCCACAGCATATTGTAAATAAGTAAAACAACAACTTGGCATTTAATATGCCGGTAACATACAAAATGTCCCTGGGCACTTTGCAGAATGGTGGCAAAGGCAAAGTTTGAGCCATAAATGATGTGGAAGAGTTAGCAAGGGATAAATAAGGCTTGTAAGAAGAGGTGGAATTTGAAAAGTAGTTGGGTCAGCATTCAGAAAGCAGGACCTGGACGTTGCGGGGGGGGCCAGAGGAAGATGGGACTGGAGGGGCTAGAATCAGGCCAGTGCTTGTTGCAGGAAGATATCAGGTCTGAAGAGTGAGGTGGAGCAAGTTTGGGAGCACGCTTGAGGTTAAAAGTTTCTAAATAAACAGTCAACTTAACAACAAGCAGCAGAAGAGGTGTTTAGCCTGAGGTAGAATGTAAACCGTTACAATTGTATTACGTTGGAGCTTATGAAATCTAGGTTAAGTAAGCTCAATATGGGGAAAGATTGGAATAGTAGAACAGAGACTGAGAACAAAACTTTTTTTGCACAGTTGTTGCCCAACCTGCTGAATATTCCAACCATTTTCTGTTTTTATTATTGATTTCCAGCATCCTCAGTATGTTGCTTCTGTATTGAAATAACCAAGAATGGACATGACAAAAGCAAGGGTAAGGTTTTTGTCTGCGGTAAAGGTAGATGTGGCCAGTTGGTACAGAGATACAAAGAAGTGCACTTGTTGGAGAGAGTTCTCATTTTCAAGAGTAGCTCAGGATCACTGAGGAACCTAGGATTTTCTAGTTCTGAAGGAGGGTCACAGACATTGAATCATTGACTCTCCTGTCTCTCTGCAGTCGCTGCCAGACTGCTGGGTTTCTCCAGAAACTTCTGCTGTTTTGTTTGTTTCAGATCTCCAGCAACCCCAGTTCTTTGTTTTATTTTGCGTGGTTTGGTTGAACTTGCTGAAGAGGCTGGATAGTTTCTGAACTGTAAGAACTGAAGTTCCAGAAGTACCATTATGGCATTTCCCTGCAGCTTAGCTGAACAAAAATGTAACTCAACCATTCCAACAGTAATATAGCTGTGTGGAGTTGAGATCAAGCTGTGTGTAACTGGGTGTTATCAGTATACATGTGGAATCTGACTCCCTATGTGAAGTCACCAACAGCAGATACTTTTCATAAAGCAAAAACCTAGGGTAGAGAAACTGGAGCTGTCCTGGTGACATCTAGAATAGGAGAGAACACAGCAACTCAGCTGGAAAATTGACGGCAATAGAATTGGTACAATCACTTCTATCAAATTCGGTAGAAGAATCACAGGGTCACTGATTGCGGGTAGAATGTGTGCTGCAACTATGTAAGAGCACTGTCAACACTGAATCGAATTGAATTGAATTGAATCGAATTGAATCATTCATTTACATGTGTATTCAATGTAAAAATACAGTGAAAAGTGTGTATCTTCACCATACATACATGGCACTATTCACATTAATTTAGAATGAGATTAAAAAAGACTTAAGAGAGTCCAACTTTCCTTTCCACTGCTGCAGTCTCACTCAGGACTTTCCAGCCCTCGTTGTGCCTCCGCCAGACTCCCACTAGAATATTGTGTGGTTGACATCCTTTGATGCTCCAATATTTGTTTATTACAGTTTAAGTCAAAATGAGGTGATGGATCTAATTGGATGTTTAGATTGAGACAGGACAGTGAGTCAGTAGGCTAATTACAAGCAGGAGACAGTAAGAACTGCGGATGCTGGAGACAGAGTCAATACAATGTGGAGCTGGAGGAAAACAGCAGATCAAGCAGCATCAGCGGAGCCTTGGGTTCCGACCCGAAACATCGACTTTCCTGCTCCTCTGATGCTGTCTGACCTGCGGTGTTCCTCCAGCTCCACACTGTGCTGACTAATTGCAAGCAGGGTGTGGCTGAGCTTTGGGAGGAATTTGGTCATTGTGTTGTAACTTAAAGCGCTATGACACCACATGATGTAGTGAATACATCCGTAAGACCAAGTTTCACAGACCTCTTTCAAAGTGTAGTTATTCAAATGCCATAGTGCGTTCTTTAGTTACATGCATATGATGGAAATGCAATTACTTGCCAACAGTATTTTGACAGGATAAATAACCACAAATCTGGGCACTTTTTTAGCCAACTGAACAATAGTCTGTGGTTACAAATCCATTTCGGTAGTTTAACCAGATAAAAGAGCAATGGCTAATTTTGGGTTCCTGTATTAAATGCTATTTCACACCTTATTTTTTGCAAACCTGGGAGCTTGATCATATTTCTGCCTGTCCATAATTTGGTGTTTTCCCCTAATTGTGAAACAGCATTTTTTAATATTTAAATAGCTTGGAATCCTGAGTTTATTTTAGTATTCTTTTAACAAATGCAATCAAGCCATTTTTGGTAGATTAACTAAATTGTGACTTGCGACTGCAACCACTTGCAGTTTCCACTACACTTTTGGTTTTCAGGCACAGTTCACTGATCATCTGTTCTTGTTCACTGCTGTACAGTTACAAAATTATATAGGCATTAAATATTTTGAACATAAACAGCAATTTATTTGAACTCCTTCTGACCTGTTGGTTTGTCTTAGTACCTGATGCAATAAAAACAGCCTTCTAGATTGATAGTCAAACAACATGGAAACAGACCCTTTGGTCCATCCAGTCCATGCCGACCGTAATCCCAAATTAAAAAAGTCCCACCCTCCTGCGCTTGGCCCATTTCCTTCCAAGCATTTCTTATCCATGTACTTTCTAAATGTCTTTTAAATGTTGCAACTGTACCCGTTTTGTGTATTTAAAAAAAAAAGTTCCTCATGTCTTTTTCAAATCTTTTTCCTCTCACCTTAAATATGCCCCCGGTCTTGAAATCCCCCACTCTAGGGCAAAGACACCTGCCATTCACCTTATCTATATCTCTCATTATTTTATATACCCCTATAAGGTCACTTCTCAACCTCCTTTGCTCCAGTGAAAAAGTCCCAGCCTGTCCTTGTAACTCAAACACTCCATTCCCAGCAACATCCTTGTAAATCTTTTCTGAGCTCTCTGCAGCTTAATAATATCCTTCCTATAATAGGGAGATCAGAACTGGACACAGTCCTCGCCAACGTCCTGTACTCAACAGTCTGAGCAATGAAATGTGGTTTTAATTCCAGCCTTAGATGACTGCTGTCTGTGATTGCACCGCTAAATCCAGCTGCCTTATCACAACAGCAGGTTGATGGGCCATGGTAAGGTGATGCTCTGGCCTGTCCCTCGGATTTGGTTGCTAAATTAGCTGGTGTGAAGGTAGGAGAACTAGCTCACCTAGAGATCCAGACCACAGCAGTGTTGATGGGAGAGTCTATGTAATGGTCTAACTGTCTATCCTGTCTGTATAATTATCTTCCTCATCAGTGGAGCTATCTTGCATATGAACCGAGAGTATGTTAGTTGAGCTATTGGGAGCTTATTGTTATGGTTTTGCTGGAGAGACAGTAAAGATGGAAAGTGTCAGTGATTTGTGGCTTCAATATGCAGTGTCCTTCAAGGAGAACTTACTCAATTAAGTACCATATATGGAAATGACATTGTTGGTAAATGGAAAAAGCATCAACAAAGGGCAGGCACGAGTCAAAACCAGAACAGATCCTCCAGATTGGTGTGGCAGAATAGGCATTGAATAATCTGTACAGGAAATTAGTTAAGACAGCCCTGCTGTAGCTGTGTGAAACTCTCCTAAATCTTGCTGCTGATTCAACTGATATCAATTATAGAAAAAAGAAGTATTTTGTTAAATGAGAGAAAAGATTAACCAACAAAGTCACAGGAAATGGTTGCAGCGTACAAAATTGTCAAAATTGTACTGGAGCTGTTTTCATGCTGACCAGAGCTGGTTGGTTACACACCTACCAGAGCTGAGACTGATCATGTCTTGTAATCATGATTTGTTGCTGGGAAACAGTGGTAAATAAAGATAGGTTTGTGGGCCAGTAGGGTTTTTTTTTTGCAGGACAATTCTGTTGTGCATTGATGTGAAAAGTTATGCAAGGCTGAACTATGTAAGCAAATGGTTCCAAGAATGTTGCCTGGCACACTATATTCCGTTCACTCGTTTAATCTGTCTATCTCTCTGTAGACTCTATGTCATCTTCACTGCTTGCCTTCCCACCTCTGCCGTGGTGGGATTTGAGCCTGAGTCTCTGGATTACATTGCCTCCCCCATCACTTACCCGTGGCACTTGGAAAGGCAAAGTGACCAAAGGTCTTAGATTGATGGTTCTGCAATGATCACTGCTGTAAATGATGGGTGAAATTCAAACTTGGCTTACTCGCACCTTAGCTCAATTGCCTGCCTAAACACTATTTCTGAGCCCAGAGTTTAGCAGTTTGACAAAGGTGAAGAAGCGTTCATAAGATTGTTCTCCTAGCTGTGTGATATCGGGGGAAATTATAGAAACTTGACTTTTCTGCTTCTAAAGCCAAAGTTCAAAATGTTCACACAACCTCTGGGATCCTAGGCAAGAAAACACCCAACCTGATCAAAATAGTTGACTTTTGCCTCGTGAAAAGCCTGGTCAGGGCAGCAAACATGTGAAGTTGGGACTGTTCTCACATGTTGTTTTTGTAAAATGGGAGGGAGAGTCTAGGACGGTCATTGGGGAAAGGGAGCAAAGCTGTTCCAACCAGTTCTTTGCTATGGATGAATCTCCAAGCTTCTATACCAATGAAAGAGGAAAGAATGTTGGCTGTAAAAGAAACAGGTGTTAAAACCCATTATCAATCATTCCTAAGGAAGAATTCCTTGCCTTTCCCACCTTCTAACCCCAGCAAGCTTCAAATTATGAAATGTGTCAAGATTCTTGGCACTAGTCAGCAGTCATTAGTTAGCAGTCGATGATTCCAAATGGTTGCAGTCCTTCTATTACCCTGAACCCACAAAAACATTTGCAGTTGTGGTAGCCTCAAACAAATGCCCTTCATGTGATCCTTGGCAGAGAAGTCATGAGGATGCAGCCAATGCTTCAGAATATTAGTTTTGACAGCTGGTGGAATTTGAACTTGGTAGAATCTGGATGTGAAAACTAGCTTCAGCAATTGTGACCATGAAACCGTGATTGTTTAATGTTCAAAACCCATCTGGTTCACTGACATCCTTTAGGGAAGGAAATCTACAGTCTTTACCTTGTCTGACTTACATGTAACTCCAGACTCACAGCAGTGCGGTTGGATCTTAATTGCTGTCTCAATTGCCCTCAGTTCAAGGCCAATTGGAGATGTGCAACAAATTCTGACCTTGCTGATGATGCCCACGTCCTGTGGAAGATTAGTTTTTTAAAATATGTTACAGTATTTCAGGAGTTTAGAAGGGGGGAGAAGTGATGGCATTGAAACGTATACAATTCTGAGCAATACTGATAGGCTGGTTCCTTTGGCTGAAGAGATTGCAGCTAGAAAGATATAAAGACACATTTGTGTTTATAAAACCGCTGGATTTCTCAAAGCACTATACAGCCAATGGTTTGTGGTAGCCAATGAATCAATGTGGGAATGACCAGATAATGTATTTATGTGATAATATTGGGAGATAATTATTAACTAGGACACTGGGCAAAGCTGTCAGGCTCTAAATAGTGCCATGGAATCTCTTGCATCCACCAGTCAGGTTCTGCGTCTAACATCTCATTTGAAACATGACACCTGCAGCAGTGCAGCAGACCCTCACTACTGCACTGGAGCATCGGTCTTTTTTATTCTATGCTGAAGTCCATTTAGAAATAGAATGAGGTTTATTGCCACGTGTACCCACATGACTGTAGTGAAAAGTTTACAAAGTCCTCAATTACAGCACCACCTTGGGTGTAGATGTTAGTTTGGTATTTACTTCTTCAATTGCATACAATCTAAGTTCTTAACGCACTTTGTAAATGCAGTTAAATACTTGGGGCCGTACTGCACTGATTGCTATTTTGCATTTCTAAGACATATAACTTGTGTACTTTGAGAGTGATGAGATAATAGGTACTGCAGATGCTGGAGAATCCGAGATAACAAGGTGTGGGGCTGGATGAACACAGCAGGCCGAGCAGGAAAGCTTGACGTTTCAGGCCTAGACCCTTCATCAGAAACCCTGTTTACTTGAGAGTGATGTCTGCTTTAAAATGCTACAAATTCTGATTGCATACTGCTGTTCAGCTTTAAGCCATTATCAACTGCTGCGGTGATCGTGGTTTATATTCTGTAATAAATATGTTGACGTAGCAACAATCTCCTAGAAGTATTCAATTTTGAAACATCTAGTTCGTTTAATTGCAAATGAACTCTAAAATGAGCTGTCTGTCTGCAAATCGTTCCCTTGATACATTATGGTGGATTGGGCTTGTTTAGTTTTCAGTTCTTTTCTGTTGCATTCAGCAGCCCATGTCTGCCATCTCCTGCAGTTGTTGCATAATGAAAAACACGCTGAAGGATTAACTTTGTGGAATGATGAGTATCTGACATGTATTGTCTCTTTAATCCAAACACCGAGAAACCTCAATAGAGATTAATCTTTTGTTGTGCTATCACAAAGGTGACCTTGAACAGTTTAATCGTTGCTCCTCCTCCTGAAATTGGTGTGATGTAGCATAATGGCCAATGTTATTTCAGCTAGCATGCCAATGATCAGTCTGCAGTAAGTCTCTGAACTCTCATTTTTGTGAGCAGGGACATTGGCCAGAGTACACGATCCTGACCAGAAGCTGGTAATGTTGCAGTGAGGATGAGATCAAACATGGCATCACACTTCATGCTTCTTCTCAGTTTTTCCCAATTTGCTGAGATCAGTAGGCACTCTGCAAAGATGTGACAAACGCACATCAAAGCAGCTGATCCCATGGAGCTGATTCGCATTGTGAAATGGCATGTAGAGGAGAGGAAAGAAGGAGCGGGGGAGAGAGATGTATTAAAATGTTTCTGTGTTTGTTTCTTGAGGCAATGGGCACACTGGAAGTTTTAAGTTGATTTTGAACTAAATGTTAGCTTTTGTTAATTCATTCATTGGCTATGGGCATCATTGGCTCGAGCAGCATTTTTTGCCAGTGCCTGGTTTTCCTTGAAAGTGGTGGCAAGCTGCTTTGTTGAACAGCTGCAGTCAGTGTCTTGTAGGTTGACCCACAATTCTGTTAGGGAGGAAATTCCAGGACACTGAATGAATGGTGATATATTTCCAAGTCAGGATGATGAGCGACTTGGAGAAGAATTTTGAAGTGGTAGCGTTCCCATGTGTTTGCTGCCATTGTCCTTCTAGATGTTATTGGTTTGGAAAGTGTGAATCCAGTTCAGTTTTTGGTCAGTGGTAACCCTCAGGATGTTGATAGTAGGGGATTCAGTGACAGTGAATCCACTGAAACTCAGAGACTTATGATTAGATTTTTTCTGATCGGAGGTGGTCATTTGGTGGCATGAGTGTTACTTGCTACTTGTCAATCTGGATCTGGATATTGGGCATTTGTAAACGAATTGCTTCATTGTCTAAGGAATTGCAAACAGTGCTGAACATTGTACAATAATCAGTGAACATCCCTGTTTCAAACCTAACAATGGAAGGGAGGTGATTGATGAAACAGCTAATAATTGTTTGGCCAAGAACACTCCCTTGAGAAATTCCTACAGACGTCTTGGAGCTGAGATGACTGACCTCCAATATCCACAGCTATCTATCTTCCTTTGTGCTGGGTACGATTTGGTTTTTCCCCCAGTTCCTTTTGACTGTAGTTTTGCTGGGACTTTTTGATAGCACACTGTCAAAGTAGCCTTGATATCAAGGGCTGTCACTCTCACTTCACCTCTAGAATTCAGCTCTTTTGTCTGTTATTGAACCAGGGCTATAATAAAGTCAGGAGCTGAGTGGCCCTGGCAGAACCCAAATATTCTGTCAATTAAACATGTCATTGCAAAACAAGTGCTGCTTGATACTACTGTCGATGACCCCTTCCATCACTTTACTGATGATTGGGTGTAGACTGACTGGGTTGGATTTTTCTGCTTTCTCTGTATAGCACATATCTGTGTAATGTCCACACTGTCAGTGGAAAGCTGGTGTTGTAGTTATACTAGAAGAGAAGAGCATGATTAAGAGCATGGAAACTTGTGGAGCACAAGTCTTCAGTACTGTTGCAGAAAATTGTCAGGGTCCATAATCTTTTGCAGTGTCCAGAGCCTCCAGCTATTTCTTGATACTCCATGGAGTGAATTGAATTGGCTGAAGGCTGACACCTGTGATACTGGGAACCTCTGGAGGAGGCCAAGGTGGCTCATCCACTCAGCACTTTTGCTGAATGTTACTGCAAATGTGTCAGCCTTGTATTTTGCACTTTGTGCTGGGCTCCCCCATCACTGAGAATGGGGATATTTGTGGAACTGCAGTGAGTTGTTTAATTGACCACAACCATTCACAACTGGATGTAGCAGCTCTGCAGAGGAGGTGGTCCATTTGGTTTAATTCTTCTTGTAAGACTTTGTAGCAGTTTCTTACAATGGGATAGCTTGCTAAACTATTTCAGAGGTCAATAAAGAGTTGATCACCCTGCTGTGGGTCTGGAGTCATGTGTAGGTCAGGCCAGGTAAGGATGGTAGATTTCCCTCCTTAAAGGACATTTGTGAACTGGATGGGATTTTACAATAATTCACAATGTCATGGTTAGATTTTTCACTCTAGCTATTCCTTGTTTAAATTCCACCATCTGTTAATGGGTATCAAACCCAGGTCCCAAAGGATTACCCAAATCCCTGGGATAACTAGTCCAGTAACAAAACCACTATGCCATCACTTCCTCATTACCTAGCTAGTGACATCCATATCCCATGACTAAGCATGTTTTAAAAAGAGACAGATAATTGACACACTCAAGCTGCCGAAGGCAGCAGGATTACCATGACCAGTTAGTCTATTTATGTGGTTTGTGGTTGAGTAACAGTTATAGGCTATGACTTCTGGGATAGCCTTCCTGCTGTTTTTCCAGAAAGATGATGTGGGGGTGGCTTTCCACCCACCTGGGAGGACAGGCAGTGCCTCTGTTTAACATCACAGCTGAAAGATAGCACAACATGCTCACAGGCGGTTAGCCAAGATTTGGAGCTCAAAATCCCTGGAGCAGTTCTCAATCCCCAAACACCCATCTTGAGCTATTCCTACTGGATCATTGTACAGGTATCTCACTAGAGTCTTGTATCCCTTAACAGATGCAGGTAAATCTCTCCCACCAGGTAGCAATTATTCTCTGTAAAGTGCATGTTTTTCTTTAACCACAACTGAAATGACCAAATTCAGCACAAATTAGTCATGGATCTGCAGATCGAAGAGAGTTGGTATTTAACCCAGTTGTACATTTACACAAGTGATTCCACACACCAATGCCACCATCCTGCAAGACCTTAATTAGTTCTTTTTTAATCTTATTGAAGACATTGGAAGTTAATTAATGTTGGGTTTGCAAAGTCTGTAATTGGATCTTTCAGTATAATTGGTCAAGGAAGCACTGCACTGTCATTATGTCTGTATTGTGTATACTTATGTTTACCTTTCTCAAATTGCACCTCAACAGTCAGACAAATGCGGTGCCAGTCTTTTTGTGCCTGAAGTGAAGTCACGCTCAATTGCCTCGGGTGACTCAACTCCCACAGAATGGAGAAGATGGAGTGTCTAGATAACTAGCTGTTGGAACTCTGCCAGTGAGGGACTGTCACTTTTTCATATTGTTTACGCACCCTTATCAAATGGCTGTCCAAGTGTCAGCAACAGTGCAACCACCTCCTACATATGTATCGTGTACTTGGAGTGTTGGAGATTATTTTTAACATTTAACAGTCAAACAAAGATCTGAAGAGGAAGTAACTGTCCTGTGAGCGTTACAAAGACTGTTATGGATCACAAGCTGCAGATATAATTGGCCTTGCACAGTGAGAGTTTGTTAACCAGCCAGCCATGGGAGTCTGCGTTTCATAACAAAACTGAGAATGAGAGCCCTTTTGCCAGTGGGACCTGTGTTGAGATCTTTTGGGTTCAGGATAGCGACACACACTTTATTCCAGGATTGTTGTTGCTTTGCTCTCATTTTAAAATAAAACTAACCATTTTTCAGGCCTGTGATCTGAAATATGCTGCCTGACTGTATGGTAGAGGCATGTTCTGTCAAGGTATTTGAAAGGGAATTTGTTTATTACCTGGAAAGGAAGAGTGTATCTGGTAATGGGGAGAAGGTGGGGGAGTGGCACTGGTTATTCAGAGAGCCAGCACAAACAAAATGGGTTGAATGGCTTCATTTCTGTATCATTTCTGCAATTCTGTGGATTTTATTTCTGGAACTGTCATTAGGAAATAGGATTCTAATTGCCACATCAGTGACTTTTTTTTCCCACAATAGATAACCTCCACTAATCTGAAATGAGATTTTATTTAATATAGTGCTTTGTTTGGATACAACCTGTTGGTTCTCCATGTGCAACACTGGTTGCATTGTGATGGTGAGTGAACTTTGCCTAGTGTGCGAGGTGGTAGGCAAATCAGAATGGTGATTCCAAGAGCCTTTTTCAGGCAGTGATTCCAGATCATTTGTAACGCTCAGCATAAATTAAATTCTTCACATCTGCACACCCCATAATTGTTCTTACTTGCCTTAAATGTACCAGTGATGATGCACCTTGAGCTATCCTTTCTAAGAGGTGACGAATCACGATTTTTTTTGCCTTTTGTGGTTCTGTTGTTTTATTCGGGCAGTTCTGCTGAAATTCCGAAGTGCTAAGGCTCGAGATCCGTTGCCGGAATACTACGAAGAAGATTCAGAACTACTGCTGCAGCTGAGGAGCAAGGTGTTGGATTCTTTGGGGGTGAAGAGTGACCTGCTTACAGATGAGTTTGTCAGGTAAAGACTTATCTCTTCACTCATACTAGTAAGGTGTACGAACGCGCACACATACCTAATTTTGTCCCGAATAAAGACCAAAGTCCTGTTTGTACCTGTTTCTCAGGATTTCCCTTACTCTTCCAAAGTTGCTAACTCTTTTTAGGACAGTTCCAAACTGCTCTCTAGTACCTCGTGGTGCTGATGCTCTCATGCTGTTGAAGTTGAGTCCGTCACAGTTTGTGATGGCAGCAGGAGGGCTTTCGGCCCATCATGTCAGTGCCTAACCCTCTGAAGGAGTTGACTAGTGAATCCAGTCACCTCTTGTCCTTTCCCTTGGAAATTTTTCCTCTTCGAATATTTGTCCAGTTCCTTTCTTAAAATTGAATCTGCTTCCACAACCCTTCACCACAATATCCAGGCTCTGTAACCACAAAGAAGGCAGAGATCAGGCTTGGTCTTGTCCTCAAGCACCCACAAACCCCTTGTATTCCCCCGTTCCCTCAACAAACCTGTCAAAATAGCAATGTACAGACTGGCATAAACAAATGGCTTTCTGCACTGGAGAATAAGAGATTAACGGAAAGGATTACTTAAATATCAAGTCTGCTGAGGGTTTTGACAGATGGTAAGATAAAACCAAGGAGGAAACCATTTCTACCATGAAGGGCAGATGTCTGTTTAATATTGTTGGTGGTTAAGGGTGTCTGTTTCCCCTAACTTTTATTGAATAATCCAAATCATTTTGCAAACTATTCAAACTGTGCAAGATTTTCAGTCTCTTGACCGTACCTTAGTTTTTTTTATTGTTTTAGTTCTACTGAAATTAGGAATGGAATTTTAGTGTAGCACCAAATATTGTTACAATAATCCCCAGGCCCAGTACGGAGAGTGGGAAAAGCGTGTAATGTTCGTACTGCCATTTGCTATACCATCCTCACTCCCGTACGTCTGGCCTCTGCGTATAGGAAATCCAGGCTCTGCTGTGGTTTTCATCCCACATCCAATCCCCCTCGGGAAGAACCACCCAAATCTGTGACCAGGTCCCTGCGTGAATGATGAGTTCTAGTCAAATTGCTTTTGGATCCAGATCCCACACATTCTGGGGAGAGCGTGAGCAAAGAAAATGGGCACAAAAAGATGAAATCAGTTAATTTCAAGGTGAATTCCATGTCATGAGCCAAAGGTCTAATCTATAACGATTACAAACTCTTACCTCTTCCTTCCCTCAGCTCGTGTTTTTCAGAGTTAGCACCAGTGTGTGCTGTTGTGGGTGGAGTGCTCAGTCAGGAAATTGTGAAGGTAAGATCGTTAGCAAAAGTATCCGTGAATACTGAATATGATCAGCACATGCACAGATCCCCTCAGGTGACGGAGCTGCCTGGTTTGTCTGAGTTTGGTTCACAGGAACGGTTCCTGTCAGTCCCCGTGTTAAATCTGTGGCATAACACACTTTTTCAGTCACTTAAAACTGCTTAACTCTAAACGATGTGTCGTTCAAAAAACAAGTTTATGTTTCCACATTAAATTGGAAACCTGGAAAGCAACTGGTGTGGTCGGAGTATCTTAGTTCAATTCGCACAACCTTTTCTTTTCGTATCTTGATAAAGTGAAGAAAGTGGAACACTCACAACTTAGATCGCAGAACTTTGAACAGACCTCAGCTTGATCTTTCTGACAGAATTGACTGACTTCAAAACAATTCACTGGACCAGGGTAGGGGTTTGATGAGGTAGGTTTTCAGACAATGTTACTCCTCATGTAGGAATCTAGAATTAGGTAGCACAGTTTTGAAATTTGGGCTCTCCCCTTTTAAAATGGTGATATGGAGGACTTTCTCCTCTCTGAGGGTCATTGACCTTGAGCAGTGGAGGCTTGAGAGTCAAAGGGTTGGCACAGACAAGAAAATGGAGTTAAGGCCAAAACTACATCAGACTTGGTCTTATTGAAGAACAGAACAGGCATACTCCTGCTTCCTATTATTTTTATGCTCTTATGACTTGTGCATCACCTTCTTGCAGACATTTAGATTAAAGTGAAGATTTTTAGTTTTATTCCTAGTTGCTGCTGTTACAAATGCCTCCTTCAGGTTGTTCCTTATTGGTCTTCTGATTTCAACATTGACTTCCTACCTAAACCGTGCTGTACAGCTTGTGTTGATGTAAGGTGTGCAGAGTTGCTTTATTAAGGTAGTTAAATGTCTGTATAGTGAAGATGAAGCCATTTTGATGCTGCCCAGTAACTCTGTGAACAAGTAATTCAACAAACTACTTTTCCCATCAGGACCCTGTGTGTAATTATCACCTTGAGCACTGTCACTTGCACGACCAAATCTCATTTAACAAACTAGTTTTGGCAATATTCCATCAGAAGGCTTTATCCTGTTGTTGCCAACTGATTTAATGGAATCTTAGCACAGAGCAGTGGGGATTCAGCCATTCCGCCCATTGAATACGTCCGAATCTTTTTGAAGAGCATCCCGTTGATCCTGCTTTTTCTGTTTTCCTACAAATTTTTTTTCCTTCAAGTATTCATCCAATTCCCTTTTGAAGCTGCAGTTGAGGCTGTATACACTATCCTATCAGGCAATGCATTCCAAAACCTAACCACTCAATGCATGAAAATGTATTTCTGTACGTCAGTCCTGTTACCAGCACCTCACCCAATGGAAACAATTTCTCTTCCTTTACTTGATCCAAATCCTTTGTGCCTTCTTGGCTTTTTCTGCTGTAAAACAAACAAAGGAAAACTGTCCCTATCAATCCAAATATCTCTCTTCCCTGGGACATTCTGTTAAATTTGTTCTGAACTCTCCGTCTCCGTCTCTGTCTCTCTCTCTCTCTCTCTTCCTCTCTTCCCCCTCCCCCTCTCCCTCTGTCTGTTTCTGTCTCTCTAACCTCAATGTCCTTCCTTAAGTGCGGTGCCTAGAATTGGACACAGTCCTCCAGCTGGTATTTTATATCTGCTGCAATTGGTCTTGCTGCCCTGGGGAAAAGAAAGGTCTAAAAATCAGGAAGGGTTTCATATCACACCTGGTGATCCAGCCTGAAAAGCTGGACCAGGGTGAGGACTGGAGCAGGCTTGACTGTGAACCTCTACATAGTCAAATAAACTGACCGTGCTCTCACTGTAAACTGAAAGGTGAAGATGTGTATGTGATGTAATGGAAAGAGTCTGTGGGCCCACCAAGCAACAAGAATTAGCACCATCAGAAGAAGGTGCTGGCAGAAAGTATAGGGCTGTGCTGTTGCTTCCTGCTGCAGTTATTTATAAATAACTTTAAGAATGGACTGGCTAATGCTCATGTTGTGTGAGGAATGACTTTCTGTATGTTCTTCGCAGGCCTTGTCTCAACGGGATCTTCCGCACAATAACTTCTTCTTCTTTGATGGATTGAATAGTAATGGAATTGTTGATTGCATTGGACCTAAATGAGAAAAGTCTTCAGAAGATCAGCAATGGTTATTGAGTCTTCAACGTGCACCTACCCAGCCATTTCTTTGGCAAAAAAACCACCATTGAACACCAGTACATTTTTTTTTAAAAAGTGTCCAGACAAAGTTATTTAGATAATTCGAGATTATTTTATATGAAACTGGAAAATTGAAATTGACAAGCTAAGTGGGCAGTGAATGAAGAAGTCACTGTTGGGTATCTCCACATCCAAATAAATGCAGTTAAAGCCACTGTCAGTACTCCGTTTCACTTTGAGTAATGTCGATGTTATCTTGTGCATCTGGTTATTAGCAGTTGATCTTGCCCAGATATATGCAGCTGGCATGTCCGTACAATTCCCAGCTGGGCATGGCTGTTCCTGCCACACAATTCATACATGTGCACGTATACTCGCTCACATCACTGAAGTTTTTATAGGCAGGCCTAATTCAAAGGCAAGCATTCGATCCACTCAGCGTGACAAACACTATAATTACCAGACCCGAAACATTAAGTTGGATTTCTCTTTACAGATGCTGCCTGACCTGCTGAGCTTTTCCAGCAATTCCTGTTTTTGTTATGAATATTACTATTTCTGATTATTATAATGCCATTATAATTGCAGAGCTGGTCCGTTCTTACAATAGCAGCACTGAAGGGAAAGTAAATCGTTAAAAACCTCGAGAGCCTTCTTGTCCAGTGTTTCCCTGTCCTTAGTTCCTGCATTCTGTCCATTCCACACTAATCTCTCATCTCTCCGGTTTCTGGCTCCCACTGGCTGAACATCATCTGTAAATATATGGAAATGAGATGCTGAAAACGTGAAGATCAGTATTCATTTAAACCTTTGCACAAGGATCCACAACTCTCAGTTGTTCCTGAAATGCCTAGCTATCCCGTCCGTGAACTGATCCATGTTGCTGAACATGAAACCTCTGAAGATTCTTTTGCGTCTTTGCACTTGCCCGTTTCGGACTATTAACTCCTGTTTCCCTTTACATCTACCTGAACAGACCACATCCCATCCTATGGCTGGTACCTGTTACCTGTGCTGCATGCTCATGGTAACTGACTGGGCTGTTGATAAAGACATGCTGAGGTATTGGTTAGCTCAGTTGACTGGATGGCTGGTTTGTCTTGCAGAGTGATGCCAGGTTCAATTCCCACACCAGCTGAGGTTACTTTGCAGGAGTCTGCTGAGCAACAACTTGGTATTTACATAGCACATTTAACATAGCAAAACATCAGTGGAACATCATCAAGTAAGATGGGGGGCACAGGAGCTCAGTGAGTAGCTCTGCTGCCTCACAGCACCAGGGACCGGGTTCACTTCCAGCCTTGGGTAACTGACTGTGTGGAGTTTGCACATTCTCCCTGTGTCTGTGTGGGGTTTCTTCCTTCCCCCTAGCAGTCCAAAGATGTGCAGGTTAGGGTGGATTGACCATGCTACATTGTCCCAGAGTGTCCGGGGATGTGCAGGCTAGTTGGATTAGTCATAGGAAATGCAGGCTTATAGGAATAGGATAGGTGGGGTGAATCTGTGATGCCGTTGGGTGGGTCTGTGGACCTGATGGGTCAAATGGCCCGCTTCCACACTGTAGGGATTCAGGAGAAGTAAAATGTTGATACACTGCTACATAATGGGGTATTAGATTAGGTGACCAATTGCTTTTGTAGGGTGTGTGTGCATGGGGCTGACGAGGCAAATGTAAATTGTCCTTTGGGGAGGTGATGGTTTAGGAACTGCTGCGCCCTTGTTGTGGTGTAGATGCACCCAGAGCGCTGATGGAGAGCAAATCCCAGCATTTTGACCTGGTGACTGTGAAAGAACAGTGATATAGTTCCCAGTTGAGGGTAGGTTTTTGAGGAGGGTATTTAGAAAGGCAGAGGGGTATTGACACAGAATTGCAGAACTTAGATCCCAGTCATGGCTGCCAATGGTAGAATAATCAAAATCAAAAAGCCAGAATTTGCAGCAGTGAAAAGATTTTGTAAGGTTGGAGCAGGCTACTGAGATAAGGAGTGAAAAAGCGATGGAGGAATTTGAAAACAAAACTGAGCATTTCTGATTGAGTAATCTGCTGGAACTTGCGGGAACTCACTTAATGAGTTGCCCAAATCTGTCCTTGGTACTCCAGTTAGAACCAACACCTTCAACAGGGAGTTATCTCTATGTTGTAGTCCACTATCTTTTTGATGTTAATAGGCAGGCTGAGTTTCCAATAAAAGAAATATTGGAATTTTTTTGAGAGCTCAAACCTGTTGAGGGCATGATATTTCAATGCGATCAAAGGTGGAAGGGACAGAGTAACGGTTGAAAATAAACCACTGTGAAGCAGACAAAGCACCAGTTTATGTTTGGTTTTCTTGGGTTGTTTTGCCTGGAGCAGATCATTAGTCCGAAGGCAAAGACTGTAGCTTGAGGGGCACCACTCTACGTCAAGCATTGCTGACCATGAAACTTTCCCATTGTTAGTGCCTCCCATTGCCTTGCTAGAATGATTTGTAGGTTGGTCATCAACTTGTTTTGGCTGACAATGAATGTATCTTCCTTGACCATCGTCCTGCAGTGGGACTTGAACCTGGAGCTTCTGATTGAGAAGCAGGGATGCAACCTACTGTGCCCTGAAAGCTGATCGAAGGACGGCTTCCAGGGGCTCGTGTGGTGCAGAGTTTCCCTACCCCTGGACTGTAAGACCCAGCTGCTCCAGAAGTATGCAGTAACATCTCTGAACAGGTTGGTTAGAAAAATAGGTTAAAACAAAAGGGACAGCTTCCATGCACTGAACTTACCAGGAAACTGTTAGTTAATTTTGGGAAAGCAGACGCTTAAAGTGTACCAGCAAGCAAACCAGTTATCTTTGGAAAATCCTGAAGGGAATAGAGACTGTCAAGGATTTAATCAGAAGAAACGAAGAAAGTTTTTTTTTAAACTGTTAAACAATTCAATGTTCTGTAGGAAGCTAAAGATAAAATCAATGTAAATGTTTCTAATAATTAACAAGGACGTAGAACTACTTAAAGAAATCTTTGCCATTTCACTCATTTAGTCTGTGTTACACCAGGAAGTGAGATGATATGTGCATCCATATAGGGAAGGTGATGGCCAAGTGGTCTTATTGCTTGAGAGACCCAGGTAATGTTCGAAACGTCCCACAGCAGATGGAATTTGAATTCAGTAAAAATCTGGAATTAAGATGCCAATGTTTCAAGTCCATGAATCCATTGTCAGTTGTTGGAAAAACCCACTGGGTCACTAATGTCCTTCAGGGAAGGAAACTACCATCCTTACCTGGTCTGACCTACATGTAACTCCAGACCACAGTAATGTGGCTGACTCTTAACTGCCCTCTGGGATGATCAACAAATGCTGGCCGAACCAATGACACACTCATCCTGTGAATGAATAAACAAAAAATTTGACAGAATTGTTATAGCCATTCTGTCCATCATGTCTGCACTGCCTCTCCAAATGAGCACTCCATATTTTAATTTGTTCATGGCTGGCATTTGTTGCCCAGTGGGCAGTTCAAAATCAAAGACATTACCATGGATCTAGGTCAGACCAGGTAACTACAGCAAATTTCCTTCCCCTAAAGAGCATTAGTGACCCAGATGGGATTTTATGACAACAGCGATTGCATGGTCACCGTCAAACTAGCTTTTTTATTCCCCAGACCTTTTTTCAAATTTCACTATCTGCCCTGGTGGGATTCGAATCCCCTGAACATTAACCTGGAGTTCCCGATTGCTAACCTCAGTGCCGTTATTAGTAAGCCACCATCTTTACTTTGTGCAATTTGCTCTCAAATATTACATGTTCCTTCTCTTCCAGTAACTGTCTAATTCCCTTCGGAATCCCTCCATTGAACCTGCCTGCACCTGACTCTCAGCCAGTGTATTCCTGACCTTAACCACTGGCCCCATGAAAAAGACTCCTCTTGTATCATATAATTGCCTCTTTTACGAATGAGTTGAATGTTTTGATGTCAAACAAGTTCTTTACCCTGTACTGTATAAATACAGTGATGTTCTATTTCTTGATTTCAACATTGAAATGCTTGCAAGTGACTGTACAGAATGTCAGTGTGCAAACAATTCGCAGTCACTGCTCTTTGAATAGAGATGTTAACCCTTTAATTGCACCCAGGTTACTGCATCAGTTTATACATCACAGAGGACTTTGATAAGTCAACACGTCAATTTTGTAACATTTTCAGCATTGTATTCCTTTTTTCTTGAAGTTTGTTGTAGGCTGTGTTCTCTTTACCTTTTGACTCAATAAGCAATTAAAAGTCATAATGTACTTTCTAATTATGCATGTGTCGAAACTATGGTGGAGATAATGTTACATCAGTGTGGCTGAATTACACTGTCAGATCAATTTGAGAAGGGTTTCCCTGAGTGATAATCAATTCTTAACCATCACGTGGTTCTCTTCACAGAGAAGTTCCTCCTTCAGTTGAGTTTGATTTCAGTTACAATTTTGTGTAAACCTCATCGTATTTTCCTCTGTTCACAAGGTTTATGATTGATGCCCTGTGTATTATGTCACACACCTCTTACCTGTGAGCAATGTTTACTCAAATGTAATTGAAGAGGTTGAGAGATACTCTTACGTGGTAATCTCAGTTTCTGCTTCCCTCTGAGCACCTTTTAGGGATTTAATGAGCCACTTTGGTCATGAACAAGGACTGGCAATCACATGTTTCCAACCTGCTGACAAATAGAATTGCTGAGAGTAGGGAAATTCAAGGCTAATCAAACTTGCTTTGCTGTATTTATTAGAGACGTACAGCACGGAAACAGACCTTTCAGTCCAACCAGTCCACATCAACCATAATTTCAAACTGAACTAGTCCCCACCTACCTGTGTTTGGCCCATATCCCTCCAAATCTTTCCTATTCACGTACCTGTCCAAATGTCTTTTGAACATATCCACATCCACCACTTCCATCAAGGGCAGGATGGCGTTGGCGGAGTCGACAATATCTAGGTTCCTATGGCCATACTTGTTCTCGTTGTCTCCTTTTCTCCCCTTCCTATTTTCTGCCAAAGAGCTCCCTTTATCAAGTAGTTTTAAACGAAAAGTGAGTCACTAAAAATAAATGAAAACTAAACGTGGCTTCTGGGTGGAGTGGGCTGGTGAAGGCCAGAGCGGGACTAGCAGCAGAGAAGGAAAAGTTGGACTCCCTAAGTTATCTTTCTTCATTCTTAGAAAAAATTATTTTAAGGTAATGTGAACAGTTCCTATGCACTGTATTCTATATTGAATAAATGATTCACTTCCTCTGGAAGTTCATTCCACACACGAACCACTCTCTGTGTTTAAAAAAAGTTGTCCCTCGTGTCTTTGTTAAATATTTCTCCTCTCACCTTAAAAAAAAAAAGCCCCCCTAGTTTTGAAATCCCCCACCCTAGGGAAAAATCATCTACCATTCACCTTATCTATGCCCCTCATGATTTTACAAACCTCTATAAGATCACCCCTCAACCTCCTACACTCCAGTGAATAAAATCCCAGCCTCTCCTTATAACTCGAACTCTCCATTCCCAGCAACATCCTGGTAAATCTTTTCTGAACCCTCTCCAGCTTAATAATATCCTTCCTGTAACAGGGTAACCAGAACTGGATGCACTACTTACGACAATCGTGACGCTTTTTTCAAAAAATTAACTTTTCCCACTGGTCACTCACACTGATTCATCGCTCAGGGGATAGTGCATTCACCAGAATGTTGGGGGTTTAAGACCCAGACCCCACAAATCTGGGCTGAGGGGAGAGTGTGTAAGCTAGTCCCCTTCATGACAGGGATGGACCTTGTCAATGGCAAGTACTTGGGTGGAGAGTCATTAAACATGGGGAGGTTGTTGAACTGCAGCTACCACACTCGAGCTGACCATAAGAACTAGGAGCAGGAGTACGCCATCTAGCCCCTTGAGCCTGCCCCACCATTTAATAAGATCATGGCTGATCTTTTTGAGACTCAGCTCCACTTACCCGCCCACTCACCATAACCCTTAATTCCTTTACTGTTCAAAAAGTTATCTAGCCTTGCCGTAAAAACATTCAGTGAGATAGCTTCAACCGCTTCACTGGGCAGGGAATTCCACAGATTCACAGCCCTTTGGGTGAAGAAGTTCCTCCTGACCTCAGTCCTACATCTGCTTCCCTTTATTTTGAGGCAACGCCCTCTAGTCCTAGTTTCACCTGCTAGCGGAAACAACCGCCCTGCCTCCACCTTATCTATTCCCTTCATAATCTTATATGTTTCTATAAGATCTCCCCTCATTCTTCTGAATTCCAATGAGTATAATCCCAGTCTCCGCAGTATCTCCCCATAATCCAACCCTCTCAACTCAGGAATCAACCGAGTGAATCTCCTCTGCACCCCCTCCAGTGCTAGTATATCTCTTCTGAATCGATAATAGACCATAGGTGCAGGAGTAGGCCATTCGGCCGTTCGAGCCAGCACCACCATTCATTATGATCATGGCTGATCATCCACATCAGTATCCTGTTCCTGCCTTATCCCCATAACCCTTGATTCCATTATCTATAAGAGCTCTATCCATCTCTTTCTTGAAAGTATCCAGAGACTAGGCCTCCACTGCCTTCTGGGGCAGAGCATTCCATATATCCACCGCTCTCTGGGTGAAGAAGTTTTTCCTCAACTCTGTTCTAAATGGCCTACCCCTTATTTTTAAACTGTGTCCTCTGGTTCTGGACTCACTCATCAGCAGAAACATGCTCCCTGCCTCCAGAGTGTTCTCAAGTAAGGAGACCAAAACTGCACACAGTACTCCAGATGTGGCCTCACTAGGACCCTATACAGCTGCAGCATTGCCTCCCTGTTTTTAAACGCCATCCCTCAAGCAATGGCAGACAAAATTCCATTTGCTGTTTTAATCACCTGCTGCACCTGCAATCCCACCTCCAGCGATTCATGCACAAGGACACCCACTACCCTTTGCACAGCAGTGTGCTGCAATTTTTTACCATTTAAAACATAGTCCATTTTGCTGTTATTCCTATCAAAATTGATGACCTCACACTTATCAACATTGTACTCCATCTGCCAGACCTTTGCCCACTCACTTAGACTATCTATATCCCTCTGCAGACTTTCAGTGTCTTCTGCACACTTTGCTCAAACCACTGATCTTAGTGTCATCTGCAAATTTTGACACACCACACTTAGTCCCCAACTCCAAATCATCTATGTAAATTGTAAACAATTGCGGTCCCAACACTGATCCCTGAGGCACACCACTAGCCACTGACCACCGACCAGAAAAACACCCATTTACCCCTACTCTTTGCTTTCTAATGGTCAACCAATCCTCTGTCCATGCCAATACATTACCTGTAATACCGTGCAACTTTATCTTACGTAGTAACGTTTGGTGTGGCACCTTGTCAAATGCCGTCTGGAAATCCAGATACACCACATCCACAGGTTCCCCATTGTCTACCATGCAAGTAATGTCCTCAAAAGAATTCCACCAAATTAGTTAAACATGCCCTACCTTTCATGAACCCATGCTAGGTGTTCCCAATGGGACAATTTATGTCCAGATGTCTGCTATTTCTTCCTTAATGATAGATTCAAGCATTTTCCCCACTACTGAAGTTAAACTAACTGGCCTATAGTTACCTGCTTTTTGTCTACTTCCTTTTTTAAACAGTGGTGTCACACTGGCTGTTTTCCAATCTGCGGGAACCACCCCAGAGTTCAGTGAATTTTGGTAAATAATTACTAGTGCATTTGCTATTTCCCCCATCACCTTTTTTAGTACCCTGGAATGCATTTCATCAGGGCCAGGAGACTTGTCTACCTTTAGCCCCATTAGCTTGCCCAGCACTGCCTCCTTAGTGATAATGATAGTTTCTCGGTCCTCACCTGCTATAACCTTCTTGCCATTAGTTTTTGGCATGTTATTTGTGTCTTCCACTGTGAAGACCGACACAAAATAACTGTTTAATGTCTTGGCTATTTCCTCATTCCCAGTTATTAAATTGGCCTTGTCATCCTCTAACGGACCAATGTTTACCTTCTCCACTCTTTACAATGGTGGCACAGTGGTTAGCACTGCTGCCTTACAGCACCAGGGACCCAGGTTCAATTCCAACCTCAAGCAACTGTCTGTGTGGAGTTTGCACATTCTCCCTGTGTCTGTGTGGGTTTCCTCCAGGTGCTCTGGTTTCCTCCCACAATCCAAAGATGTGCAGGTTAGGTGGCTTGGCCATGCTAAATTGCCCACAGTGTTCAGGGAGGTGTAGATTATGTGGGTTATAGGGGGATGGGTCTGGGTGGGATGCTCCAAGGTTCAGTGTGGACTTGGGCCAAAGGGCCTGTTTCCACCCTGTAGGGATTCTAAATTTACATATTTACAGAAACCTTTGCTGCCTGTTTTTCTATTCTGAGCTAGTTTACTCTATAATCTATCTTACTTTTCTTTATAACTTTTTTTGTGGCTTTCTGTTGGCCTTTAAGGATTTCCCAGTTTACTAGTTTCCCACTACTCTCTGCCTTTTTTGTATGTGTTTTTTTTTCAATTTGATACTTTCCTTATTTCCTTAGACATTCATGGCTGCCTCTCTCTTTTCCTACAGTTCTTCCTTATCACTGGAATATACTTCTACTGAGCACTGTGAAAAATTGTTTTGTAAGTCCTCCACTGTTTCTCAATTGACCCACCATAAAGTTTTAGCTAACTCTTCCCTCATCCCATCATAGTCTCCTTTGTTTAAGCACAGGATATAGGTACTGGATTTAACCTTCTCACGCTCCATCTGTATTTTAAATTCGACCATACTGTGATCGCTCCTTCCGAGAGGATCCCTAACTGTGAGATCATTAATTATTCCTGTCTCATTACACAGGACTAGATCTAGGATAGCTTGCTCCCTCGTAGGTTCCATTACATATTGTTCAAGGAAATTATCACGGATGCATTCTATGAACCCCTCCTCAAGGCTGCCATGACCGGCCTGGTTTGACCAATCGATATGTAGATTAAAATCCCCCATGATAATTGCTGTACCATTTTTACATGCATTCACTATTTCTATGTTTATTGCCCGCCCCGCCACGATGTCATTATTTGGTGGCCTATAGACCACACCTGTCAGTGACTCCTTCTCCCTGCTATTCCTAATTTCCACCCAAATGGATTCAACCTTTTGTTCAGTATAACCCATATCATCTCTCACTACTGCCCTGATATCATCCTTAAAAATCAGAGCAACACCACCTCCCTTACCTTCTTGTCTGTCCTCCCGAACAGTTTGATACCCCTGGATATCTAACTCCCAGTCATGACCATTCTGTAACCATGTCTTTGTAATGGCTACTAAATCATACCCGTTTGCCATGATTTGCGCCGTCAACTCATCCACCTTGTTTCAAATGCTCGGAGCGTTCAGATAAAGTGCCCTTATGCCAGTTTTTGCACCTTCTTTTTGGGTCCTATTACCTCCATTACTAACAGCTCTTGCGTTCTCCTTCCCTTTAACTTTTTTCCTAATTTTCAATGGAGTTGAAGCTTCCTCGTCACCTGCCAACCTGCTGCCTTCCCTTACATTAATTGTTTTTCTCCCTCTATGCTCACTTCTCCCTTCCCCCCTACTTACTAGTTTAAAGTCCTATTAACCACCCTATTTACCCTTTTTGCCAGAACACTGGACCTGGCCCTGTTCAGGTGAAGTCCATCCCAGTGATATAGATCCCTCCTGTCCCAGAACTGATGTCAGTGCCCCAAGCCAGATGACCAGGGAGTGTAATCATTGTTATCCCCTGCCATATCAGGAGGATTTATAGTTTGACAACCTGTTTGGCCAGACTCACCCGTGGCCACTGGGTTCTGAACTTCACAGGATTGTTACAGTGCAGGAGGAGACCCGTTAGCTTATCATGCCTGCACCCATTCTGTCACCCAAATCTCCAGCCTTTTCCCCATATTCCTGCTCACCATTCCTATTCAAATATGCATCCAGTGCCCCTCTTGAATGCCTCAACTGAACCTGCCACCATGACATTTCCAGGCAGTCGTATTCTATACTCAAACTACGTGCTGTGTGAGAAAGGTTTTCCCTCACATCACCCTTGCTCCATTTGCACATCACTTTAAATCTACACTGTCTCATTCTTTTTCGTTTTACGAGCAGGAACAGCTCTCCCTATCTACTCCGTCCAGTCCACACTTGATTTTGAAAACCTTTATAAAATCTCCCGTCAACCACCTTCTCTTCAAAGAGAACAGTCTCCCACTTTCTTTAGACAAATTTGAGTCAAAAAGAGAAAGGAAGCATGCGTAAGGTTTAGGAGACTGGAATCTGGCAAGGCCCTTGTGTAATATAAAGGAAGCAGGAAAGAACTTAAACAAGGAATTAGGAAAGCTGAAAAGGGCCCTGCAAGTAGGAATATGGAGAATTCCAAAGCATTTTAATATGTATATATTAGGAGCAAGAGGGTAGCTAGAAGGGTAAGGTCCATACAAAGTACATCAGTATTTACCAAGGAAAAGGACATGGATCATGGTGAGCGTAGGGAGGGCTATGTTGATATTCTAGGACATGTCAATATTGAGAAGGACAAAGTGTTGGGTGTCTTAAAAAAAATTACATTCGATAAGTCCCCAGGACCTGATGGGAATTACCCCAGGATATTGAGAGATGCAAGGGAGGAGATGGTCAGGGCCTTGGCAGAGATCTTTGTATCCTCTTTAGCCACAAGCGAGGTCACAGAAGACTGGAAATTACCCAATGTTGTTGATTTTGTAAAAAGTGTTAACAGGGACAATCTAGGAAATTACAGGGCAATGAGCCTTAACATCAGTGGTCGGGAAATTATTGGAGAAGATTTTTAGGGACAGGATTTACTCCCATTTGGAAAAGAATGGACTTATTAGGGATAGTCAGCATGACTTGATGTGGGGGTGGTGTTGTCTCACAAATTTGCCTAAGTTTCTTCAGGAAGCGGTAAAGATGGTTGTGAAGGTGGGGCAGTGGATATTGTCTGCATTGACTTTACTAAAGCATTTGATAGGGTCCCTAATGGCAGGATGGTCCAGAAGATTAAGTCACAGGGGATCCACAGTGAGTTAGTACGTTGGATACAGAATTGGCTCAGTCATAGAAAACAGAAGTTGGTTGTGGAGCGTTATTTTTCCAACTGGAGGTTTGTGACCAGTGGTGTTCTACAAGGATCAGTGCTGGAACCTCTGTTGTTTGTAATATACATGAATAATTTGGATGAAAATGTAGGGCTGGTCTGATTAGTAATTTTGCAGGTGACTCAAATTGGTGGAGAAGTAGATAGTGAGGAAGGTTGTCAAAGGATATAGTGCAATATAGGTCAGTTGGGCAGAGAAATGGCAGATGGAGTTTAATCCAGACAAGTGTGAGGTGATGCATTTTGGATGCAATTCTGGAACTCCCTCTCTAAAAGCATTGGGTGTCTACCTACAGTGGTTCAAGAAGGCAGCTCACCACCAGCTTCTCAAGGGGGCAAGTAGGGACGGATTGGAATTACTGACCAGCCAGCACTGCCCACTTCCCAGAAATGAAGGGGAAGAAAAGGAACTTTAGTTCGGCCACATTTGGAGTGCAGTTCTGGTCACCACACAATAGGAAAGATGTGGAGGCTTTGGAGAAGGTGCAAAAGAGGTTTACCAGGATGTTGCCTGGATTGGAGTGTATTCACTATAAGAAGAGGCTGGACAAACTTGGAATTGTTTCACTAGAGCATCAGAGACTACGAGGTGACCTGAAAGAAGTATATAAAATTATGAGGGCCGTGGATAAGCTGGATCTTTTTCCCAGGATTGAAATATCAAACACTAGGGAGCATAGATTTACAGTGAGAGGGGAAAGTTTAAAGGAGATGTGCGAGGTGAGTTTTTTTACACCGACAGCTGAAGAAGCTACCAGGGGAGGTCATAGAAGCAGATTCAATAGCAACATTTAAGAGGCCTTTAGAGAGATACATGAACAGGCAGGGATAGGGAGAGATACGGACCATGCGCAGGCAGATGAGATTTAGAATGGCATCATGATCAGTGCATAATGGGCTGAAGGGCCTGGTCTACGTTCTCTCCATTTTCCAATCTATCCTCATTACTGAACTTGAATCCAGAGCTTCTGACTTAGAGATACCACCATGCCTGAAGACCTCTGGCACTACCACGGTGTCCTCTTTCAGGGTTGACATGAAACCAAGACCCCTTCTGCTGCCTGGTAGGTGTAAAGGCTCCCACTGGCACTATTAGAGTTCTCCCCTAGCCAGTCAGTATCAGGAATAGTGATGTTACTGCCTACTGTCAATTTAACCCTAAATCAGCAACAGTAAAGTGGGTTACCTGATTGTATTTTGTTCCTGACTGTGTGCATATGGGGCTAATGTTTTCCAACGTGACAGCACTGAATGTCTTAGCTGTAGAGCAGGTTGAGAGTTCCCCAAGCCATGAAAGGCACTGTTTAAATACAGGCCCTTTATGCTTTCACAGGATTCCACCATCTGTGTTCATGAAGGAGCAGAACCTGTTTTATTTTTACCTCACAGCGAACTTCCTCATAAGAATGTGTTTTTTCCAGTTGGCTTTGTGTTTCTGTTGCAACCACCATCCCCCCCCCCACCTCGCAAACCATACCCTGTTTTATGTCTCCAGAGCCTCAGCTGATAGCTGTTGGCGTGAGACTGGCTCAGCACAAATGGCACTGTGCCATATCGGCTCATCAGCTGGTATGCAGTCCATCAGCACCACAAACAATTTTCAGAAATACAAAAGATAAGGTGGTACCTTCCCTGAAACCTGCCTTGATTCAGTCTGTTTACTGAGCATCAGTGGAGCTGTGAGTGTTCACAGCGGCACATTAACCCTTTCCTATCATATCACATCTCCACTAGTCAGAGTATCTTGTAATGTGGGAATGAGTGTTTCAGGAGTGTCTGTGCAGTTTCGTCGCCACCATTGCCCTCTGTTGAAACTGAAAGCCCTCATTCACCTGCTTGTCACTTTCTATCTGCAATCCTGCTTTTAAAAAAAAGTGTGAGATAACAAGGTGTAGAGCTGGATGAACACAGCAGGCCAAGCAGCATCAGAGGAGCAGGAAGGCTGACGTTTCAGGTCTGGACCTT
>JAHRHZ010000001.1:2966654-3003613 GCA_024137785.1 Ginglymostoma cirratum
CAGCCTTCCTGCTCCTCTGATGCTGCTTGGCCTGCTGTGTTCATCCAGCTCCACAACTTGTTATCTCGGATTCTCCAGCATCGGCAGTTCCCACTATCTTTAAAAAAAAGGTGTTGGGCTGTAGTCTTGGTGGGACCCAGAAAAGAGCCCCCTTATCCACAAATGCAACACGCTATTGATGCCAGATATCTGAAATATAAACAGAAAATACTGGAAATACTCAGCATGTCTGCCAGCGTCTACGGAAACAGAAACAACAGAGTCGACCTTTCAGTTCGATGACCTTTCATTACAATTAGTCATTATCACGTTGCTGTTTGTGGGAGTTTCCTGTATCCAAATTGGTTGTCACTTTTCCTAATTTAAAACAGTGACCACACTTCAAAAAATACTTTACGCGCTGTGGCACGAACAGCAACAAATCTGTACACAGCAAGCTCACACAAAATGCAGTATGATGACGACGGTCTCTGTTTTAGTGATGTTGGCTGAGGAATAAATACTGGCCAAGACACTGAGTCAAAGTCCCTACGCTGTTTGTGATAGATCTTTAACATCCACTTCAGTTTATCTGAAAAACAGCACCTCCAGCAGTGCCGCACCCAGTCAGTGCAGGACAAGGAGCGTCAGTCAGTCTTGAATTTTGTACTTGAGACCCACAGGAGGACTTGAACCTACAACCTTCTAATGCACTGAGCTATGACTGACACAGGAATAAAGCCTAACCAATGGGCAGACAAGAATTAGAACCTAAACAGATATTGCTGGAAAAGCTCAGCAGGTGTGAACATAAGAACAGAAGAACATAAGGACTTTGGCAGAATCTTTGGGCAGAACTCAGAGTTAACATTTCAGATTGGGCGACCCTACCTCAGCACTAGCCACTTGTTGTACAACACAAAATGAGGAGGCTTATATCATGAATATTTTCTAACCTCCCCCTTCATTTGTCTGGGGAAATTTTAACACGAAACCCTTTGTTAAGAAAGGGGCTATGAACTTCATGCGATTTCTCACATCCTTACAACAGCCCAAAGTCCCTCCTAGCCAAGGAAGTACTTTTAAAATGCTGTCACCATTTTGAGTTTAATAAAGTCATTAAATTAATAACTAGATTCTCTGTTATAATGGTGTAGATTGAGGAGCAAATATTGACCAAAAGGCTACAGATTTCTGATCAGGTTTTCATAAGTACTTTTTTCTAATGGCCTATTCAGAGATGTTATGATACACCTCTGGAGCTGGTGGGATTTGTCCCTCCTCCCTCCGGACAAACGTCAGGGGATCTCTCTCCCACTGCAACTCTCTCATAATCTCTTCAGCCTTGAAACTGCTCGACCATGTCCTGAAGCAAACCAGGTACTACAGCCACATCACCTTTCTTAGTTCCTGCCTACGGAACCAGATATATCCCCGTCTCCCTAACCTGTTCTTCCTCTCACCTATCCCCTCCTCCCACCTCAAGCCACACCCCCATCTCCTATCTACTAACCTCATCCCGCCCCCTTGACCTGTCCGTCCTCCCTGGACTGACCTATCTCCTCCCTATCCCCCCACCTACACTCACCTTTACTGGCTCCATCCCTGCCTCTTTGACTTGTCTGCCTCCTCTCCACCTATCCTCTCCTCTATCCATCTTCTATCCACCTCCCCCTCTCTCCCTATTTATTTCAGAACCCTCTTCTCCTCCCCCATTTCTGAAGAAGGGTCTAGGCCCAAAACGTCAAGCTTTTCTGCTCCTATGATGCTACTTGGCCTGCTGTGTTCATCCAGCTCCATACCTTGTTATCTAGGATTTGAACATGTGCCTGCTTGGTCTGGAGGTAGGGGACATTAGCTACTGCGCCACAATGGGTGCCTTTATGGCAACCTGTACCACAGAGAAGGCTTTGGTAATATTTAGTCTGACAGTATGGCACTCCAACAGTGCTGTATTGAAACAGGATCTACATATAATGTAACACAGTGTGGAGCTGCAGGAACACAGCAGGTCAGGCAGCATCAGAGGAGCAGGAAAGCTGAAGTTTCGTGTTGGGTTTCTGAAGAAGGGTCCTGACCCAAAACATCAACTATCCGGCTCCTCTGATGCTGCCTGACCTGCTGCGTTCCTCCAGTTCCACACCGTGTTATCTCTGACTCCAGTATCAACAGTTCTTACTATCTCTGTATGTAATGTGTTTTGAAGTCCCCACTAATGTCAAAGTAAGCTCAGGAAATACTGAATAAATGTAGTCAAAATTATGAGGGTTTTTGGGAGGGTGGATGAGGAGGAATCGTTTGCCTGGCAGAAGAGTTATTTTAAAACTGTGCTTTACCAAGTGGTGAAAAAATCAGCAGCAGTGATGGCAGGATTGGGGGTAGGAGGATATGGTGACCTAGTGGTACCATTGCTGGACTATCACTCCAGAGACCCAGCTAGTATTCTGGGGAGACATTTCTGATTTCTGATGAAGGGTCTAGGCCCGAAATGTCAGCTTTCCTGCTCCTATGATGCTGCTTGGCCTGCTGTGTTCATCCAGCTCCACACCTTGTTATCTCTAATGTTCTGGGGACCTGGGTTCAAATCTGGTCTCACCAGATGATGAAATTTGAATTCAATAAAAAAATGTGAAATTAAAAGTCTAATGATGACCTTGAAACCTTTGTCAGGGGTCGGGGTCAGGAGTTGGAAGCCATCTGGTTCACTAATGCCATTTACGGAAGAAAACTGCCATCCTTACCTGGTCTGGCCTACATGTGACTCCAGACCCACAACAATGTGGTTGAGTCTGGCCAGTTAGACATGAGCAACAAATGTTGGCCTAGCCATTGATGCCCCTTGTCCTCTGAATGAATTAAGGTAAAAAAGGCATGCTCAGTGAGTGGGTTTCACCTGAAAGGGCAGCTGAAACAGGTTTAATGGTAACCTTTAAAAAGGACTTAGAAGAAAACTTGAAAAGAAAAGCTGAATGGAGCCATGGAAGAAAAGTGGGGAATTGGGCCAACTGCTTATCAGATAGCTGTTGCAAAGGGCTAGGACAGGCATGATGGGCCAATTGGCTCCAATACTGCTGTACCCTGTTAGGAGATGATGAGGAAGGAGGCCACCTTAAGGCAGCCTAAGCTCACAAGAACAATTTCTTGGCCCTGAATCAATCCCTTTAGATCACAATGATATATACGGTGAAAGACTATTACAAAAGGATCTCTGTACAAAACCTTTCGACATCTTGATCCGGTCCTGAGGGTTCTTGGCAAACATATTTGTTGTCATGCCCAGTTATTGATTTCCAGCCATGCTACATAGAGGTTTTTGGCTCAGTTTTAATAGCATGTGAGCAGTTATGACTGCAAGATTAAACAGACAAAATAATGGACAATTGCATTGCGATGCTATTTCCTACTTGTACCTTTGGATTAAAGTGCCTTCCCTTTCAAACTTTAGCTCTGGCAGAGACCACTGCAGAAACTATTTTCATTTTTGCTGGTCCTGCATGAAAGCATGACCCCAGCCCTCTCATACCCCTGCATGCCCCCCACCCCAAATCCCATTCCCACTCCCAGCTACTGTCAACACTGCCATTTCCATTTCAAGGATAAAAGGGCTTGGATTTTTTTCTTGCTCCTGACAAGCTGTGGTCATCTCAAGGTGATTCACAGCCAAAGAACAACTTTCTGATGTACAGCAGGGTAAACTCCCAGAGAAGGCAATGGCCTAGTGGTATTATTGCTAGGCTGTTAGTCCAGAGACCCAGGTAATGTTCTGGGGGTCCTGGGTTCAAATCTCCCCCACAGAGGATGGTGGAATTGGAATTCAGCAAATATCTGGAATGAAGAATCCATAGTCAGGAAAAAAAAACCCATCTGGTTTATTCATTAATGAACCTTTAAGGAAGGAAATCTGCCATCCTTACCTGGTCTGACCTACATATGACTCCAGACCCACAACAATGTGGTTGACTCTTAACTGTGGCCACACAGATGATACAAACTGATTAGTAGAATAGGCACGAGGACCTGAATGAACAGCCTCTGTTCCTTGATCCCTTGTGGGGAAAAAAGACACAAGTAAGGTTTCGTATAAAAAGTGGACAGTGCCATGGACACGATGGGCCAAAGGGAGCAAAGAACGAGAGGGTGGTAAATTTAAAGAGATGGGCAAACCAAGCAAAGGTACATGAGGAAAGTGAGTAGTTAGGGTTTGGAATTCGCTGTCTGGAACTGTGGTGGAGGCAGATTCAAACGGGGCATTGGATGGTAATGGTGTACGGGGATATGCAGATAAGGCAGGATATTGGCACCAGGGGATAGGACTGTTGCAGGCACAATGGGAGAAATGGCTTCCTTCTGCACTGTTTCAATTCAGTGTATCGTTCCTGCACAGGGGAAGGCCATTCAGTCCATTGCATGAGTGCTGGTCCTCCAAAGCAACAATTCCCATACTACCACTCCTCCCACATCCCTGGACATTCATCCTCACCAGATATTTAGAAAATGGATAGAGAAATGCATGACTCAAATAGAGGCCATTCTGGTCAATATGCCTGTGCCAGTAAGGAAAACAGCCATCCAGCCTAATCCCATTTTCCAGTTCCCATCCACTCTATCCAGGCCATGTACCAACACCGCTCCCCCCATCCTTGTAAACATCAATCAAGCCCCCCTCAGCCTCCTCTGTTGCAAGAAATCCCTGCCCTATCCCCCAAAAGCTGCCATTTCTCCTCAGTGAACACATTGTTCCACTTTGTAACTGAACAGATTAAAGAACAGGTTTGAATAGCCTCAAGAAACCTGTCACCCCCAACAGATGATTGATCCTCATGCCCATCCTGCCAGTGAATGGATGATTCACCTGCTCAGTTCCGACCACATTGGGAAATATAATCTGAATTCCTTTCACAACAATGGATCCACGCCTCTTTGTGAACCTTTTAAAAAGTTCATTCCTTTTATGTGCATTTCTTTCCATTGTTGTCTCTCAAGATATTTGACTCCTGGCTGTGCGCAGCTCTATGAGACCAGAAGAAAGAAGAACAGGAGTAGGCCATTCAGCCCCTCAAGACCAGAATGGCCTCTATTTGAGTTCTGTGGTTCAGTAGAATCATGGAACATCCAACATCCAGATATCCATGGTACTTTACTTTGGCCATCACAGAATTCTGAAACAGGGCCCACTCATAGCGTCTTATAGCACAAAAACAGACCCTTCCGTCCAACCAGCCAACCATGTTCACAAACTAAGCTAGTCCCACCTGCCTGTTCCTGGCCCATATCCCTCCAAACCTTTCCTATTTGTGTACATATCCAAACGTCTTTTAAACATTGTAACTGTACCCGCATCCACCACTTCCTCTGGCAGTTCATTCCACGCACAAACCACCTTCTGTGTGTAAAAATAATGCCCCTCATGTCCTTTTTAAAACGTTCTCCTCTCACCTTAAAAATATGCCCCCCGAGTTTTGAATTCTCCCACCCTAGGGAAAAGACCCTTGTCATTCACCTTATCAATGTCTCTCATGATTTTATAAACCTCTATAAGGTCACCCCTTAACCTCCTACGTTATAACGAAAAAAAGTCCCAGCCTTTCCAATCTATTTTTATAACTCAAACCCTCCATTCTCAGCGACATTCTGGCAACTCTTTTCTGAACCTTCTCCAATTTAATAATATCTGTTCTATACCTGGGTGACCAGAACGGGACGCAGTGCTCCAGAAGAGGCCTCACCAACATCCTGTACAACCTCAACATGACATCCAAGCTCCTATGCTCTTCAAAGAATAGCTGAAATTACTGGGAAAACTTAGCAGGTCCGGCGGTATCTGTGGAGAGAAAGCACAGTTAACATTTCAGAATCTTCAGAACTGCTCAACACCATTCCTCAAATGTTAACTGCTCCACAGTTGCTTAAGACATTTTCCCACTTTAGTGGTCAGTCACTCTGGGTGTAGTTTCTCTGGGTGTAGAAACACCTACAATTCCCATTCCTGAATTTAAAACTCGTCACCCTCTCTCTCTCTATCTTTACATCTTCCAATCCCACAACCTCGAACATGTCTGCGGTCCTCCAATACATAAGGACTTAAAAAGTAGGAGCAGGATTAGGCCATTCAGCCCCTTTAGCCTGATTTACCATTCAATACAATCATGGCTGATCACTTTTTTTTTCCTTTATTCATCATGGGATGAGGGCATCACTGGTCAGGCAGCATTTATTACCCATCCCTAATTGCCCAGAGGGCAGTCCAGAGTCAACCACATTGTCATGTGTAGGCCAGACCAGGTAAGGATGGCAGTTTCCTTCCCTAAAGGACATTAGTGAACCAGATGCGTTTTTCCTGACAATCGACAACGGATTCATGGTCATCATGAGGTTCTTAATTCCAGAATTTATTGAATTCAAATTCCATCATCTGCCGTGGTGGGATTCGAACCCGGGTCCCCAGAATATTATCCAGGTATCTGGATTAACAGGCCATCGCCACACCTAGGATAATATCGCTAGGCCATCGGCCTCAACGTCACCTTCTTGCCTGCTATCTGTAGCCCTACAACCCATTACTCACGAAAAATCTCTTATCTCCTCCTCAAATTTACTAAGGGGTAGTGAATTCCATAGGTTCACAACTCTTTGTGAAAAGTGGAACACTGGACTCTTGTACGTGTCCAATTTTAATCGTTCTGCCACCGGTTCTCACTCCAAGAGCCCCAAGGTCTGGAATTCTCTCCCTAAATCTCTCCAGCTCTCTCGTCTCTTTCAAGATTCCTTAAAACCTACATCTTCAGTTGGAGTTTTGGTCACCTTATATCTGCCTCTGTGCATCACTGTCAAATTTTGCCTGCTAACATTTCTGTTGAGTGCCTTTAGATTGCATGCAAATAGACGTTGACTATTGTAGAATGTTACTGAACTGAACGGGCCTGTCACATGTGAGTTCACCAATTGTGTGTTGGGCGATGGGACAGAGATCTCAGCAAAATCATCAAAAAAAGTCCTTTGAGGAAACGCGGTGTAGAGCTGGATGAACACAGCAGGCCAAGCAGCATCAGAGGAGCAGGAAGGCTGACGTTTCAGGCCTAGACCCTTCTTCAGAAACGGGGGAGGGGAAGGGGGTTCTGAAATAAATAGGAAGAGAGGGGGAGGCAGAAGTCGCATGACACCAGGTTATATACCAATAGGTTTATTTAAAATCAGAAGCTTTCGGAGCACAGAACCTGGTGAAGGAACTGTACTGGAATCAATGAGTACACAGGAATCAAGGGGACACACTCTCCGCTGGCTAGAGTCATACCCGACACATAGGAAGATGGTCATGGTTGTTGGAAGTCAGTCACCCCAGCTCCAGGTCATTTCTGCAGGAGTTCCTCAGGGTAGTGTCCTAGGCCCAACCATCTTCAGCTGCTTCATCAATAACCTTCCCTTCATCGTAAGGTCAGAGGTGGGGATGTTCGTCAATGATTGCACAGTGTTCAGCACCATTCCCCAGTACTGAAGCAGTCATCTTCAGATGCAACAAGATCTGGACAATATCCAGGCTCGGGCTGACAAGTGGACTATAACTTGGTATTTTGATGAGCTAGAGGTCTCTTATGGCAGATGATTCAGGCATATTGGCTATTAGTACATCATTGTTTGTGAGACATCTTCTTAATATCCAATGTGCTATACAAAGTATCTGGGCTGGGACATCAACAAAGGGCAGGAAAGCTCTTGACCCTGCCTTTGACCCCCTAGGGAATATTGCACAAGGATAACCTGATGACCTCTTAGAACATAGAACATAGAACAGTGCAGCACAGTATAGGCCCTTTGGCCCACGATGTTGTGCTGAACCTTTACCCTAAACCTAAGGTCTATCTAACCTTCCACCGCTACCTTATACTACCATCCATATGCCTATCTAATAGCCGCTTAAATGCCCCTAATGAGGCCGACTCCACTACCCTCTCTGGCAATGCATTCCATGCCCTGACCACTCTCTGAGTAAAGAACCTACCTCTGTCGTCTCCCCTATATCTACCTCCTTTCACTTTAAAACTATGACCCCTCGTAATAGCTACCTCCACCCTAGGAAAAAGTCTCTGGCTGTCCACTGTATCTATACCTCTGATCATTTTATACACCTCTTTCAAGTCACCTCTCATCCTTCATCATTCGAAAGAGAAAAGCCCTAGCGCTCTCAACACTTTCTCGTAAGACCTTCCCTCCATTCTAGGCAACATCCTGGTAAAGCTCCTCTGCACCTTTTCCAACACTTCCACATCTTTCCTGTAATGAGGCGACCAGAACTGGACACAATACTCCAGATGTGGCCGAACCAGGCGTTTGTATAGCTGGAGCATAACTTCACGGCTCTTGAACTCAATCCCTCTATTAATGAAAGCTAACACACCATACGCCTTCTTAACAACTCTATCCACCTGGGTGGCAGCTCTCAGAGAACTGTGGACATGAACCCCGAGATCCCTCTGCTCCTCCATTATATTCTTACGTCACACTTTGCACAGCCTCAGGACAGTCTTTACATCCCATGAAGTCCAGGTGTGGCATAGGAAGCAAAACAGTTCATTTATGCAGAGCAAACTGCCCTCATGTCAATATGATCAGGTCACCTGTTCCTTTGCTGAGGTTGGTCAAGGCTTTGAAACAGTGCCAAGCAATAAGCGAGCAAGCTCCCGTCCTAGAGCCGGTACCTCTGACAGTGCGACTGTCCGGTCCCAGAGGGTCAGGCATGATTAAGGGGCTTGAGTGGGCTTTGAAATCACAATCCCGTGGCTCAGGGGCTAGCCCATGCAAACTGAGCAACTGGGAATTAGAATTAGATTTTATTTTCGCCCTGCTGCTGTTTGTAAATGTTTCCTCAAAGAAAAGAGGCAATGAGATTAAGAAAAGAAGGAACAACCAGAATTATTTCTTACACTATGTTTCCCACATTGGACATTAATTGAGCTGAAATTGACTCTATTATCTGGTTAATGATGTAACATCTGGTAATGTTAAACCACAGCACCTCTGATGACAATGGCTGTCTGGCGCCTATTGGTAATTTTGAGGTATTTAAACAGAGGTAGTTTTCCAGATGACAGCGTCTGATAAGCACTGCCTTGCACCTCTCAGGGGCGAGTGAATGTGCATTTATATGTCAATAAACGAGGTCTCGGCTGTTACTGTTGCTAGGAGGCTCCACTCTGCATCTCCAATAAACACATTTAACAGTAGACACGTGATTTAAAGTGGGAGCATGTGTGTGTTTAATTGTAAAGTACAGCTCGCCGTTGGTGAGTGAATAAGGCCCCAAGTGAGTGAAGACTGAAATGCAACAACAAAAGGGTCTTCCAGCTGCAGCCGGCGCTACCCCAGGAATGAGGAGTGTTAGAGGTGGCCCCAGGTTTGTATGTTTCCTCCCAGCCCAGAACCAGCCAGGATTCCATATCCAATTTTTAAAGCACTCAATGTGAAGTTTGTCACAAAATGACCTTCCTAGCAAGGCTTTGATCTGCCCCAAAGGCAGGTGCCTGAGCTGTTTGTCTTCCTGTGCGGATGGTTAGAAGGGGCCCAAGTGCAGGTCCCATTATAGCACGGCTCAAAACAACACATTTTAGAGCAGAACTTTCCTGCATGCTCTCTCTCTCTCTTTCACTGCTTCGTCCATTTTGCTTTCTCCCAACGTCCAACTTCCATCTGTTTCCAGCCCCACTCTCCCTCCAGACTTTTTCAGTCTTTCTGTTCCCCTGTTTTCCTCAGCTCTTAACCAGCCCTCTTGCCTATTCTCTCCTCTGCATTCCCCAACCCCCTCATCTTCTCCCTTCCCCTTCCCATTCCATCCCCTCTCTCTACCCCAACGTCCTGTCTCTGACACCACTACACCTCCAACTCCCCCTTTTTCCTCCCTCCCCTCCCCATTTTCCCTCCACTTCGCCCCCTGTCCCTCTGAACCCTTCCCATCCCCCTCTGGCCCCTCCCTCTCCGATCGCACCCACCCCCTCCCCATTCCCCATGGATTCCTACCCCATCCCTCTCTATCCTCATCACTACCCACCATTTCTCCCCGCCCCCTCTTCCCCCTGATGCTGCAGGACTGACGCCCAGGCAGGGACAAGTTAACCCAGGCCCTCACACTCCTGAGCACGAAGATCCCAGGTGAAACCATGAGGGAACACCACAAGAGGCTGCACTTTTTCATTAATATTTTATCAGCAAGTTCCTGTCCTTGACCAGCTGACATTGGGAATCTCCGCACCAGCCCGCTTTGACCCATACTAAGTATTAATGTAAGTATTTTGTGGTTAGTGGAGTTTACTGAACTGTGTATGGAACAAGCCCACAACACTGCTGATGGCAACAAGTCGAACCCTGCCTCTTGCGCCTCCAATAATGTAACATGTACTTCCTTGTCCTCAGCAGTGCTTCTAGAATTTTCCAGTACTGCAAAAGGTCATGGCCCAACTGGTCAATATTGGTGGTTATCTCCCCCAGTCAGGCTGTATTAGAATATAGAACATAGAACAGTGCAGCACAGTATAGGCCCTTCGGCCCACGATGTTGTGCTGAACCTTTACCCTAAACCTAAGGTCTATCTAACCTCCACCCCTACCTTATACTATCATCCATGTGCCTATCTAGTAGCCACTTAAATGCCCCTAATGAGGCCGACTCCACTACCCTCTCTGGCAATGCATTCCACGCCCCGACCACTCTCTGAGGAAAGAACCTATCTCCGCCATCTCCCCTATATCTAACTCCACCTACTTTAAAACTATGCCCCCTCGTAATAGCTACCTCCACCCTAGGAAAAAGTCTCTGTCTGTCTACTCTATCTATATTCTGATCATTTTGTACACCTCTATTAAGTCACATCTCATCCTTCGTTGTTCTAAAAAGAAAAGCCCTAGCTCTCTCAATCTTTCCTCGTAAGACCTTCCCTCCATTCTAGGCAACATCCTGGTAAATCTCCTCTGCACCTTTTCCAACGCTTCCACATCTTTCCTGTAATGAGGCGACCAGAACTGGACACAATACTCCAGATGTGGCTGAAACAGGATTTTGTATAGCTGGAGCATAACTTCACGGCTCTTGAACTCAATCTCTCTATTAATGAAAACTAACACACGATATGCCTTCTTAACAACTCTGTCCACCTGGGTGGCAGCTTTCAGGGAACTGTGGACATGAACTTCATCAGTCTAACCTTCCATTCCATTCTCCCTTGTGTGTTTATCTAACCGTCTCTCATATGTATCAATATTATTCCCTGTCTTATTCATTTTCACAGTAAAAAGGCTCATCCTCATTTTTTTCTCATTATTCATGCCTGCCTCAGATTGACAGATTCCATTCATAGCTGGACACATTTTCGCGGTACCAACCCTATTGAACCTCTTTGAAACTCTAAAGACTTCAGCCAGGATAGCTCGGAGATTTCTCAGCCACTGAGCCTTTTCTGATAGATGGATAGTTCTTTGTTCATTACCCAGAGATGAGGCGAGAGTGACTGTCCCCAAATTCATGGCTACATTTGACAATGTGGCATCAAGGATCCCTAAAAAAAATTAGTGTTAATGGGAAATTGGATGATAAGCTCTTCACTGCCTGGAGATTCGATGAGAAGGATAAACGAATCATGCCTAACCAAGGCCATGAAGGAGTGTATTAAGTTGAAAGAGGCTAAAGTCACTGATGGCCCCAAGGACTGGGATAGATTCACAATCCAGCAAAGCCAGACTAAAAATAAAATAAAGACAGAGAATATGAACTCCAGGGGCAAACAGACAAGCAATGTAAAAACTGACAGTAAGAGCTTCTTTAAATATATAAAACAGAGAGAGGGGTCAAAGTGGATATGGGTTCCTTAGGAAATGAATCTGGAGAAACAGTTTGGGAAAGTAGGAAATAGCAGAGTTAATTTGCATCAGTCTTTATAGTAAAAGAAACTTCAAAATATGCCACGAATACTAAAACACGCAGGGTTGGGGGGGTGGGGGGGAGGGAGGACTTAAGTACCATCACCATCACTAGAACCATAGAATCCCTACAGTGTGGAAGCAGGCCATTCAGCCCATCAAGCCTACACTGAACGTCTGAAGGGCATCCCACCCAGATCCACCCCTCTTCCCTATCCTTGTAGCCCTGCATTTCCCACTGTTAATCCACCTAATCTACACATCCCTGAACACTACGGGACAATTTAGCGCGGCCAATCCACCCTAGCCTGCACGTCTTTGGACGGTGGGAGGAAACTGGAGCACCCAGAGGAAACCCACACAGACACGGGGAGAATGTGCAAACTCCACACAGACATTTGCCCAAGGGTGGAATCGAACCTGGGTCACTGGGAGACAATAGTGCGAATCACTGAGGCACCGTGCAATGCAAGTAGTAATGAAGTAGTATAAAGCAAATGAATGGGGCTAAATGCTGATAAGTCCCCTGGCCCTGGTGGATTGCATCCTGGGATCCTAAAAGATGCAGCTACACAATTAGTGAATGCATTGTTTGTAAACTTCCAAAAATCATCAGACTCTAAGGAAGTACCAGAGGATTGGAAAATTGCTAATGTGACGCCACTATTCAAAAAGGGAGATAACTATGGGCCATTAAGTCTAATGTCTATTGTTGGACAAGAATGCAAATCAATTATTAAGGAAGTAATAGCAGAACATTTGGGAAATTATAATCTAATCAAGAAGAATCAGCACAGCTTCATGAAATGGAAATAATCTCTGACTAATTTATTAGAGTGTTTCAAGGAAGTCTCAACCAGACGGGACGGAAGGGAACCTGTAGCTTTGTTGTATTCCAGAAGATGGTTAATAAGGTACTTACAAAAGGTTAAATCATACAATAAGAGCCCATGGTGTTGGGGGATGTATACTGGCACGGATAGAGAACTGGCTAATGGCAGGAAACAGCAAGGGGGTATAAGGGGTTCTTTTTCAGGTTGGCAATCCATGACCAGTGGGACTCCACTGGGATCAGTGCTGGAACCACAACTGTTTACAATATAGATTAACGACTTGGAGGAAGGAACTGAATGTTCTGTAGCCAGACTTGCAGACAACCACAAAAATAAATGGGAAAGCACGTTGTGAGAGGAATCCAGACAGTTTACTGAGAGATATCGATAGCTTAAGTAAGTGGGTGAGAAGTTAGCAAATGGAGTATACTGTGGGAAAATGTGAAGTTGTTCATTTTGGAATGGAGAACGAAAGAACGGTATTATTGAAATGGAGAAACACTGCAGAAAGCTGCAGCACAAAGGGACCTGGGGGAGAACTTGTGCACAAAACACAGAAAGCTAGCACCCAGGGGCAGCAGGGAATCAGGACGGCCCTTATTTTAAGAGGCTTAGAGCATAAGAGTAGGGACGTCTTACTGCAACAGTACAAGATGCTGGTGAGACCACATCTGGAATACTGCGAGCAGTTTGGATTCCCTTATTTAAGGAAAGATATCATTTCAATGGAGGTGGTTCAGAGAAAGTTAACTAGGGGATCCCTGGTGTGGGAGGGACTGTCTTATGAGCAAAGGCTAAACAGGTTGGGACTCCACTGGAGTTTAGAGGAATGAGAGGGAATCTCATTGAAATTTATTGGATTGTTAAGGGGCCTGACAGGGTTAATGCTGAGAGGGTGTTTCCCCTCATGGGAGAGTCTAGGATCAGAGGGCACAGTCTCAGAATAAAGGGGCACCAATTTAACACTGAGTTGGGGAGGAATTTCTTCTCTCAGAGGGTGGTGAGTCTTTAGAACTCCCTGCCACAGAGAGCTGTGGGGGCAGAGTCCTTGTGTATATTTAAGGCTGAGATCGATAGATTCCTGATCTGTCGGGGAATCAGGGATTACAGGGAAAAGGCAGGAAAGTGTATGTGAGGAATGTCGGATCAGCCATGGGCCTATCGAATAGCAGAGTAGGCTCAAGGGGCCGAACAGCCTAGTCCTTTTCCTCTTTTTTATGGTTTTATGGTCTTCTGGTCTGTCACGCAGGGAGATGGTCGTGGTTGTTGGTGGTCAGTCATCTCAGCTCCAGGACATCTCTGCAGGAGTTCCTCAGGGTAGTGTCCTCGGCCCAACCATCTCAGCTGCTTCACCGACGACCTTCCCTCTATCATAAGGTCAGAAGTAGGAATGTTCACTGACGATTACACAGTGTTCAGCACCATTGGCGACTTCTCAGATACTGAAGCAGTCCGTGCTCAAATGCAACAAGATCTGGACAATATCTAGGCTCGGGCTGACAAGTGGCATGTAATATTTGCATCACACAAATGCCAGGCTATAATCATCTCCAATAAGAGACAATCTAACCATCAGCCCCTTGATATTCAATGGGGTATCACCATCACTGATTCCTGGAAATTACCATTTACCAGAAACTGAACCAGACCAACCATATGCATACTGTGGCAATTGGAGCAGGTCAGAGTCCCAGACACATGTGAAAAGTAATTGTCTCCCCAAAGCCTGTCCCACCATCTACAAGGCACAAGTCAGGAGTGGGATGGAATACTCCCCACTTGCCCTGGATGGGGGCAGCTCCAACAACACTTAAGAAGCTCAACACCATCCAGGACAAAGCAGCCTCTTGATTGGCACCACATCCACAAGCATCCCACTCCCTCCCCCACCGACGCTCAGTCTCAGCAGTGTTTACCATCTACAAGATGCGCTGCAGAAATTCACCAATGATCCTCAGACAGCACCTTCCAAACCCACGACCATTTCCATCTAGAAGGACATGGGCAGCTGATACATGGGAACACCAGCCCCTACACGTTCCCCTCCGAGCCACTCACCATCCCGACTTGGAAATATATCGCCGTTCCTTCAGTGTCCCTGGGTCAAAATCCTGGAATTCCCTCCCTAGTATCATTCCAGGTGTACCCATGCAGATTAACAGCAGCGGTTCAAGAAGGCAGCTCACCTCTGCCTTCTCAAGGGGCAGTTAGGGATGGGGAATAAATACTGGCTCAGCCAGTGATGCTCATATTTGTGAGTGAATTAAAATTTAGTGACTGGATCCATGCCCTATGATCCCTGGATAAAATCATGTTATCCGTTGTCCCAGTTGCTGCCTCTCTGTAACACAGGGGCCCTGAGCCTGATTGTAGGGTCCCATTGCTCCCCTGATTGAGACCATCTCATACGTTCACTGAAGCAGGTCCACCAGACCCACTAGCACATACACAAAAGCATCAGTGAGGAGGTAATCCTGCTTTTATTTGGGCTGGTGGATTAGATTTGGACAGATTAAAAACTTGTCTAGTGTTTCAGGTCATAACCTGCCCTCTATCTCGTTCTCCCTCCCCTCCTCTTTCCTGTTGCCTCCTCCTATCCCTCTCCTGACCCCCTCCATGCTTCCCTTACCTTCTCCCATCCTTTTCCCACTCTCCTACCTCTTTCACTAACAGCACCCACCCACCCTCCCTTTCGCTCAGTTACCTCTTCCCCACCCCATTCCCCAACTCTCCCTCCCCACAAAAGGCCCACACAAATCTCCCGAAACTGATGGAACGGGGTGGGAGGGGGGCCGCTATTTTTTCGCAATGCATCCATTTAACAGAGCCACCTCCCGAAAAAGTGATGCTCTGTAAGTTATTGACCCCTCAGTATTTATAGGTCTGGACATTTAGACTGAAGGAGACATAGAAACAAAGAAAGTTGGAGAGATCTTGCCTTTAAACCCTTTTAAATCAATCAGCAGCTCCCCTACACAAAAAAAAAACAAACTTTATGACCTTGCCCAATCCCAGCCACTTCACCCAGAAATGTAAGAGACAATAGGCCAGTGTTTAAAGGGCTGGTTTCCATAGAAAGTGCCAAACCTTGCCAATTTCTGTGCTTTAATCACTGTTTTGTACCTTCCTGAACCAGGTCAAGGTTGCTTAGTGAGGGAGAGCACGGTAACAGGTGACATCAGCAGTTTGGGAAGTCTGTCTGTGGGTCACACCTTACTTTGCCCATGACCATGAAGTTACTGACATTACATCTGCCTCGAAATGGTTTATTTCAGACTGGGAGGAGGCTTTTAATCTTGATGTTCTTTCTGCTTGACTGTGTTTCAGTTCTTTCCAACTCAGAAGTTTGCTTCAGTAATAAACTCTCGTTGCGTCGGTGTGTTTACATTGTGAAAAAGCCATGGGGTCGATTCAGTTCTGATTCAGGTAATGAGCATTGGGGTCAGAGTGTGACAGCGTGGTGTGTAATTGAGGGAGCGTTGTACTGTCAGGACATTGAACTGAATGTCCTTCTGCCCTGGCTGTGTGTGAAAACCAACATATCAATATCTTCAGGATATTAACAGAGAAAGCCAGGGTAGATAAAGATAAACTGCTTCAAACGGTTCAAGATTCTAGAACCAGGGGCACAGTCTAAGAATTAGGCCTTTCAGGAGAGATGAGTAGAATAGAATAGAATCCCTACAGTGTGCAAACAGCCCAACAAGTCCAGGCCGAACCTCAGAGCATCCCACCCAGACCCATTCCCCCTAATCTACACATCCCTGAACACTATGGGCAATTTAGCATGATCGATCCACCCTAACCCGCTCATCTTTGGGACTGTGGGAGGAAACTGGAGCACCCGGAGGAAACCCACGCAGACACGGGGAGAATGTGCAAATTCCACACAGGCAATCACCCGAGGGTGGGATCGAACCCGGGTCCCTGGCACTGTGAGGCAGCTGTTAGAAAGCAGTTCTACACACAAAGAGTATTGGAGGTTTGGAACGTTTCTTCATCAGATGGTGGTTGATGCAAATTCAGTTGTTAAAATTAAATCTGAGATAGACAAATTTTTATTAAGCAACAGAATCAAGGGATATGGCCCAAGGTAGGCATACGGAGTTTGGTCACAGTTTAACCCTGATCTTATTGAATGGTGGAACAGGCTTGAGGTGCTGAATGGCCTAATCCTGTTGCTATGTTCCTGAGACAAGCTGCAATGTACTCACTGGTGTCATGGCCAATGTTTATATTTTGATTGACATCGATTTGCTGGTGATAACCACATTGTTTATGTGGGCTTGCTGTCTACAAATTGGCTGCAATGGTTTGTGCTCTACACCAGTGATTAGATTTCAAAAGTGCTTCATACAGTAATCTGGGATATCATGGAATGTCCTACGTGACCATAACTTTCAGGGAGGTGCAGGGAGGATGTTCCCGATGGTGGGTGTGTCCAGATCCAGGGGTCACAGTCTGAGGATTCGGGGTGGATGATTTAGGATGGAGATGAGGAGACATTCCTTCACCAAAGAGTGGTGAGCCTGTGGGATTCATTACCACAAGAAATAGTTGATGCCAAAACATTGAATGTATTCAAGAGGCAACTACGTATCGCACTTGGGGCGAATTGGATCAAAGGTTAAGGGGAGAAAGCAGGATTGTTGAGTTGGACGATCAGCCATGATCATGTAGAATGGGGGAGCAGGCTCGAAGGGCTGAATGGCTGCTCCTATCTATGTTTTTATGATTCTTTGTAACTTCATCATATCATTATTTGCAAATTATGAAGTAGATATTGAGATCGTCATTAAAAAGTTTCCCAAAAGGCAACAGCACATTCATCTGCCCTCCACAAATAATAAGCTCTGAAATCACAGCTCTATCCAACTCAGCTTCCTACCCCAGATCACAGCGTTCCGTCCGGTAGGGACAAGCTTATTATTAAACTTTGTGTTATGAACCGGTCTGGGTCAGAAATAGCTGACAATTCTTGAGAAAGTTTTATGGCAGCTTCTAACACATGTTGGATCTTTTCCTGAGAGCTATAATTTGATGCAGCAAAAGCTTTGTAATCATTGGGAGGATTTCGCTGCATTTGGTGGCACGGTTAGTAAACGTGGAAAAATGTTTTTGTTTTGCTGACAGTCCAGGTCCCAACATTTCAGCGTTGTCTTTCTCTGGAGCTGATGAATACCCTTGTCTCAGGGCATCAAAATATCCCAGTCTGCTGTTGAAAATAAGAACTTGCCTTTGTACTCGGGTCCTCTTGGGTTTGGTGCTCAGTAATGAAGGGAAATGATGCAGCCAATTTGTACAAAGCAAGATCCCATAAGGGGTTCCAACAAATGGAGCGGTGGGGTGGGGTGGGATGGTAGCACATTTGAGTAAAACAATTCAGAGTGCCTGGCTGATGGGTTCAAATCGCACCAGGCCATTGGTTACAAAAACAACACGAATAATGATAGGGACTACAGCTCCGTCATTGTCATAAAAACTGAAGAAAATCTGTCGCCCTTACCCAGTCTGGACTATGGGCGGAGTTGGGAGGGTCATGTTGAAGCTGTACAGGACATTGATTAGGGCCACTTTTGGAATACTGAGTTCAGTTCTGGTCCCCCTGCTACAGGAAGGATGTTTTGAAACTTGAAAAGGTTCAGAAAAGGTTTACAAGGATGTTGCCAGGGTCGGAGGGTTTGACCTACAGGGAGAGCCTGAATAGGCCGGGGCTATTTTCCCTGGAGCATCAGAGGCTGAGGGGTGACCTTACAGAGGCTTATAGAATCATAAGGAGCATGGTAGGGTGAATAGTGAAGGTCTTTTCGCCAGGGTAGAGGAGTCCAAAACCAGAGGGGCATAGGTTTAAGGTGAGAGGGGAAAGATTTAAAAGGGACCTGAGGGGCAACTTTTTCACGCAGAGGTTGGTGTGTGTATGGAATGAGCTGCCAGAGGAAATGGTGGAGGCTGGTACAATTACGACATTTAAAAGGCATCTGGATGGGTACACGAATAGGAAGGGTTTAGAGGGATATGGGCCAAATGCTGGATTGATTTAGGATATGTGGTCGGCATGGACGAGTTGGACCGAAGGGTCTGTTTCCGTGCTGTACAGCTCTTTGTGACTCTAGACCCACAGCAATGTGGTTGGCTCTTAACTGTCCTCTGAAATGGCCTGGACAAGCTTCTCAATTTGAGGGTAATTAGTCATGGTCAACAAATACTGGCCTTGCCAACTGCATCTACGTTCCATTGAACAATAAAATAAACCGGTTAACCCGAAGAAGAGTCACAATGGACTTAAAACATTAACTCTGTTTTCTCTTTCCACAGATGCTGCCCAGTTTACTGAGTTTCTCCAGCAATTCTGATTTTAATTTGAACAATCTCTATTCTCATTGTTTACTGAAGGATAGATTTTGTTCTAACAGGCAGTCAGGGACCCGGGTAGACCTTTGGTTTAAAACCTTATCCAAAAAAAAATGCAGCAACTTTGTCAGTGGGATACTCCCTCACGAATGTGCTAAGCTGCCAGTTTATGGGTAAAAAGCAGGAGGTTGGCACTGAGTCAAAATTCTCAAAGAGCCAGTGTTCTCACTTGGGCTGAATGGCCTCCTCCTGCACTGTAATAACTCCATGATTCTCAATGTAATCTCAAGCCTCTGAAATTGGGATTTTGACCATTCCATCCCCTGGCTCAGAGGCAAAGGCGCTACCCTCTCAGCCACTTTGGAAACATGAAGGCTCTCCCAGTGTCCTGAGACAAACGAACATAGTGTACAAACAAGGACCAAGCCATTCAGCCCCTCGAGCCTGCTCTGTCATTCAATATGATCATGGCTGATCTGATTATAATCTCAAGCCCACCATCCTGCCTACTCCCCAATAACATTTCACCTCACTTGCTTTAACAAGAATCTCTCTAGCTCTGCCTTCAAAATATTCAAGGACTCTGCTTCCAACCCCCTTTTTGTTAGGGAGAGAGTTCCACACACTCATGGCCCTGTGAGTGAGAGAAAAAAACTTCTCCTGTCTTAAAATGGGAGACCCCTTATAGGAAACAGCGGCCCTTAGTTCTAGATTCTCTCCCCCTCTATTCCATCAAGATCTCTCAGGATCCCTTGGCAGAGAGTTCAAAAACTAGGGCTCATAGATTCATGCTCAGTGGTGAAGGACTAGAGGGTATTTGAGGAAGAACTTTTTTCCAGAGGGCAGTGGGTGTCAGGAATTTGCTGCCTGAGCTGGTGCGAGAGGCAGAGAACTAATCTCTGTTAGAAAGTACCTGGATCTGTGCCTTCAGTGCTGCATGCTGCAGGGCTATGGGCTACGTGTAGGGAAGGTGAGATTAGAAAGGGATTCTGGGTGTCTTTGGGTCAGCATGGACAAGATGGACTGAATGGACCTCTTCTGTGCTGTATCATTTCGAAGGTTTTGCAATTCCTCCTTCATTCAGTTCAGAAACAGAATATTGAGTAATTTGTGGGATCTTTCTGCGCACAAATAGTCACGTTTGCTAGCACGAGGAGCAGTTCCAACTCTCGAGAATTAATTCGTCAGTTATGAAAGAACATGTAATGGCTTCAGGGATGTGCTGAGTGGCTACATCAGTGCAAACCTTGCACCACAACATGGACAGACAGGGAGTAAACGGTATGATGTAATGATCTCAAGGTGGTGGATCACAGATTGGAATCACATCAGGGGGCTGCCTGATCCCATTTCCTGTCCTGTTAATGCATGGGAGACCCCATGAGTCATATGACCCAAACTAAGTGAATCTGACAAACATTTCCATCTCAATGCAACACTTGTATTTATATGGTGCCTTTAACATAGAAAAAGAAGTTCAACAGCACTTTACACTGTGCCAAGGAGATTTTAGGACCATCCTCAGGCAGCACCTTCCAAACCCACGACCACTTCCATCCAGAAGGACAAGGGCAGCAGATACATGGGAACACCACCCCCTGCAAACTCCCCTCCAAGCCAGTCACCATCCTGACTTGGAAATATATCACCGTTCCTTCACTGTCGCTGGGTCAAAATCCTGGAATTCCCACCCTAAGGGCACTGTGAGTCAACCAGCAGCAGGACGACCGCAGTGGTTCAACACGGCAGCTCACCCCCACCTTCTCAAGGGACAACTAGGGACGGGCAATAAATACTGGGCCCAGCCAGCAACACCCACGTCCCATGAATGAGTGAAAAATGGCAACTGTAAGCTTAGTCTAAGACATAGATTTTAAAGAGCGTGTTAAGAACATAAGAACCAGGATCAGGAGTAGGCCATTTGGCCCATCGAGCCTGCTCTGCCATTCAATAAGATCATGGCTGATCTTCTCGTGGACTCAGCTCCACTTACCAGCCCACTCACTATAACCTTAATCCCTTCACTGTTCAAAAATCTATCCTTACCTTAAAAACATTCAGAGGAAATTTCAACTGTTTTACTGGGCAGGAATTCCACAGATTCACAACCCTTTGGGTGAAGAAGTTCCTCCCCAACTCAGTCCTAAATCTGCTCCCCGTTATTTTGAGGCTACGCCCCCAGTTCTAGTTTCACCCTCTGGTAGAAACAACCTTCCTGCTCCTATCTCGTTTATTCCCTTCATCATTTTATATGTTTCTATAAGATCCCCCCTCATTGCATTTTCTGCATAGCCATTCACAACCTCATTCATTTCAAAGGCAGTGAGGAATTCAGCAAATTTAATCTTAGCAAGGAATTGCAGTCAGGCTTACAGATCCCTGGATTAGGCAGGGAAAGTCTGTCAGTCCATATATTCCGTTTGGAATGTGAACAGTGTTTTTGGATTCTTGTCACTGACATAATACACCCTCACAGATTAACATATTGCTCCAGATCACATAAATTCAAGAGGATATCATGGTAACCCACAAACATGGCTGGCAGAAAGAGACCAGACAGTTTCTGCATCCTTGCCCAGGGCATGTGTGGAACAGTCTGACTGGGAGATGCGTCAACAGGCAGGGCTGTTGGGTAAATGGGCAGTACTGGAGAGGCTAAAGTGGAAACAGATTTTTGGGCCTATCTTAAAATGTATTTGCAAGTGATCCTGACTCCATCTATCATCAGTGTTTTTCTTATGGGATGCTGATGCCCCTTGTAGTCAACCTTTCAGGCAACAAATCACCACTGAAACCCGCAGATCGTGTGGAAATTATTGGAGGGATGCACCCGAACAAGATTTAATAATGTCTGTAGAGGGAGGGTTGTAAATAATTTTTTAAAATTAATTTGTTCTCTCATTGCCCGTCCTGAAGTCCCCGATGAAGGTGGTGGTGAACTGCTGAAGTTCTTGGACTATCAGAACATCCCCAGCTTTCTTAGAAAGGGAGTTTGACCCAGCGACACCGTAGGAAAAGCGATACATTCCCGAGTCAGGATGGCGAATGGTTTGCAGTGGGAACTTGGAGGTAGTGGTTTTCCCATTGTATCTGCCATCCATGTTTTTCTGGATGATCGAGGTCGCAGGTTTGAAGAGTGCTGGCTGAGGATCTTTGGTGAAATTCTGCAGTGCATCTTGTAGATGGTACACACTGCTGCGACTGAGCGTCGGTGGTGGAGGGAGTGGGATGTTTGTGGATGTGGTGGCAATCAAGCAGGGGCTGCTTTGTCCTGGATGGTATGGAGCCTCTTGAGGGTTGTTGGTGCTGCCCCCATCCAGGGGCAAGTGGGGAGTATTCTATCGCACTCCTGACTTGTGCCTTGTGGATGGTGGGACAGGCTTTGGGGGGGTCTGGACGGGAGTTACTTGCTGCAGTATTCCCAGCCTTTGACCTGACCTCTACTGTCAATACTGTCACAAATTAATGATGGGGCTGAAGAGTGTGAAATGACAATGGAACGAGGGTTCCCAGTTGGGACAGGAAAGGGTTTACTCGATTAAGGAATCGACAGTCCGGACCTCATATTTCAAAGCTAAAGACCAAGAATTGGAAAGTGGTGTTCAGCTGGATAGACAATAGAAGGGGCGATGGCCCAGTGGTACTATCGCTGGGCTGTTAATCCAGAGACCCAGATAATGTTCTGGGGACCCAGGTTTGAATCTCACCATGGCAGATGGTGAATTTGAATTCACTAAATATCTGGAATTAAGAATCTAATGATGGCCATGAATCCACTGTTGACTGTTGGAAAAACCCATCTGGTTCACTGATGCTCTTTATGGAAGGAAACTGCCATCCTTACCTGGTCTGGCCTACATGTGACTCCAGACCCACAGCAATGTGGTTGACTCTTAACTACCCTCTGGGCAATGAATGCTGCCTGGCCAGTGATGCCCTCAGCCCGTGAGTGAATAAAGGCTTCCATGCTGTAAATTTTCGTAAGATACGACAGGAGTAGATTAAAGTTCAGTAAGTCAGGCCAGGAGTAGTTTCAAAGCTCCAGCACTTCCATTAATTATATCCTCAGTGTGGCACAATACAGGGACCGCGAGTTCATTTAAGGTGTTGCGTGTTTAGAAGGACAGGGAGTGAACGAGAGATTCCAATCAGACACAGTCAGGAAGGCGCCCACTGTGCTTCCAAGGCTTCTCTGGATGTTCCGGGTGACAGAAGATGCACCAAGCCACAGTGACTTCATCCTTTCTCCCAGCCTGTCTGCCTCGCGTGAGGGCGAGAGGTGTCAACCCACCTCGAGGGAGGCTTTAAGTGTCAGGGAAGAGGTCACCGTGCTCTGCAGTTCTGTCAACTACATCTGCTCGAGCGGTTCCAAACCAGAGCTGGCTGTACCTGAGAGCTTATTACTCAGCCCCGTCCAGTTTTGTAGCCTCCCTCCTGTCAGGGGGCTCAGTGTCTCACCACCACCCCCCTCCATGATTCATTCCTCACAGTGCGTGTTGTTCAGCAGGACGAGTGAAGGACATGCCTGGAAAATCCAAATCCCAGCTCTCTCAGGCCAAGCCTTTCACAGTCAGGGTACAGCCCTCATCTGGTTCAGAAGACCTTAGAGTAGAAGTAGACCATTTAGCCCATCAGGTCTGCTAGAATCATAGAATTGTAAGAGTGTGAAAGCAGGCTTTTTGGCCCATCGAGCCCCCCCCAAAAGAGCATCCCACCCCCCCCCCCCCCCGCCACTCCCACATTTTCCCCACAGACAATCCACCCTAACCTGCACACCTTTGGACTGTGGAAGGAAACCGGAGCACCCGGAGGAAGCACACACAGACACAGGGGAGAATGTGCAAACTCCACACAGACAGTCGCCGGAGGGTGGAATCAAACCCGGGTCCCTGGTGCTGTGAGGCAGCAGGGCTAACCGCTGAGCCACCGTGCCGCACACAAGTGCTGTGCCATTCCATGGCTGATCTGAGAATCCAGGAATGGGGCTAATTCTTTCCATCTGTCCTGTTAATCCAGGGGAGGAGGGAGATCCCGGTCACTGTCTGGGCTGCTCTCTGTTAACTCTACACAGACCAGGAAAGCAAAATCTGGAATTTCCTTTCTCGGTGAGAGTATATGATAGTCAGTGCATGACTGGTTCCAGCAGCCCTTCTTGTCCTGCATTTAGCATCTTCTTGGCTGCATTGAATTGACTTCCATCAGCAGCGGTCACGCACTTGTAACTCACCCACCTTAGGCAGAGAGTGCTATTCGGCTGTAGAAGCATCACAGCTAAATCAAACCATTCTCTCTTCAGAGAATTGAATAGAAGGTGCTCCTGGTCAGCTCAACCCTGGACCCATCAACTTCTAGCAGTGTGACTGGGGGAATCTTTTGTTATCGCTGTTCAGTCATGCTGCGTCAGTGAACACGTTAGCACCAGAGTCCGATAAATATAAATAAATATTTACAATTACAATTGCAGCCTGAATTACCTGCAATAGTTCTGAGGCCTGTGCACACTCATTCCCAAGTGGAAGTGTGAGCAGTGATCCTAGTTTCTGTGTTCGAGTCCCACTCCGGAGTTTTGTGTGGAATGTCCAGGCAGACACTCCTGTTGCAGAGGAAGAGCAATCGATTCTGGATCAGTCGGGAAATCAAGGGTTATGGCAGAAAGCAGGAAAGTGGACATGAGGAATGTCGGGTCAGCCATGATCCTATTAAATAGCAGAGCAGACTCAAGGGGCTGAATGGCCTAATACCATTCCTATTTCTGATGGATATATGCTCTCAGTACTGAGGGTAATCTGCACAAGATGTTGCCTTTTCTTTGAATGAGACATTAAACTGTTTGGCCTTTCATGTAGATGCGAGTAATCCCATGTCGCTAATTTTGAAAGATAAGGGTGTTATCCCTAGGGTCCTGGCCAATATTAATCTCTCAATCAATGTCACAAAAATGTTTCACGGTGATATGACTTTGCGGCCTGTGAAAACTCGCTGTGCTGTTGCTGGTTTCCCTACATTGCAACAGTGACTACACTTCAAAAGCTGTAATGTGCTTCTGAACAACCAACAGTTGTGGAAGGTGCTATAGCAATGCAAGTCTCTCTCTCCCCTCCAAAAGCATCTGTAGTTTAGGTGGCCTGGCCCTTTAAGATTGCAAAGCGTATTTTTAAAGTAATATTCTTCAATTGAAAGCTCATTGAAGATTATAGGCTCAGAGGGGTTTCATAATAGGAAAAGTAATTACAATTTTCTTGGCTTAAATTTAAAAGAAGACAGTTGGCAGTCCTCGAGTCGTACAGCATGGAAACAGACCCTTCAATCCAACCAGTCCATGCCAACCATTTTCCAAACTAAACTAGTCGCTCCTGTCTGCGCTTGGCCTAGATCCTTCCAAACTTTTCCTATTCATGAACTTATCCAAACACCTTTTAAAAGTTGTAATTTACCTGCATTGCCTCCTCAGCCCTCCACCCCGAATACTGGAGCGATGTGGTCACATCCTAGATGTAGCATTTGTAATTGGACCTGTGACAGCATTAGATATGGTTCTACAGCTGATTAGCATTTAATAAATAATCCTAACTGTGCCAATAATTACATTAGAATCCAATGTAAAACTATCAGTCAGAATTGCAGCAGGATTCATTTGGGTTACAGAATAGAATATAAAATATCCTTTCAAGTTATCCACACATTGCACCTTTGTAACTGAGGAAATGCTGTACTAATCTCTACTGCTCCCCAGGGCAACACCCTGACTGACCAGAGGTGACCTTCCAGATTTAAATTAGCCAGTTAATGAAGACCATTAATGGTGCCTACCACTGGCCAACCAATCAGCAGCAACAAAATAGAAATTGCTGGAAAAGCTCAGCAGGTCTGGTAGCATCTATGGAGAGAAATCAAGGTTAACGTTTCTGGTTGAACAACCCTTCCTTAGAATTGATGGTAGCTCGGAAATTGTCAGTTTATATGCAGACGATAGGGTGGGGGGAGGGGGTATGGAGTAATTGATAGGTGGGGATAGACCCCAAAGAAAGAGAAAGACTCTTGGACAGATAAAGCAATGGATACTGATCTGGCCAGGAAGGTGAATAGCTGTTAGTGGGGGCTGTTAGTGACTAGAATGGGTTGTGTGTAATAGCAGACCATGTGATAACAAGATCAGAAATTGCTGGAAAAGCTCAGCAGGCCTGGCAGCATCTGTGGAGAGAAATCAGAGTTAACGTTTCGGGTCGAGTGACCCTTCTTTGAGTTCTGAGGAAGGGTCACCGAACCCAAAACGTTAACTCTGATTTTCTCTCCACTGAGCTTTTCCAGCAATTTCTGTTTTTGTTTCTGATTTACAGCATCTGCAGTTCTTTTGGTTTCTGTGTGATAACAAGGCCTGGTGTGTGGGATTTGGGGTAAGGACGTGGGAGAACTCAAGCCCTAAAGTTATTGAACTCGATATTGAGTCCAGAAGGCTGTGGAATCCCCAAATGGAATCAGCACCCTCTTCTCATGTTGTATAAATTATTGTTTCCCGTCTAAGTTTGCTTTCTTGCCTCATTGTCCGGAACAAAAAAACTTCCAACTCATGTAGCCTTTTAACAATGCTCACACTCAGAACCACCGAACAATCTGTTAGAACGAAGAAAAGGTTCTGAAGGGCAAGAGGCTGTTGTGAAGAAAATCGAGGTATTAATTCTTTTAAAATAATTTGAAAGAAAGTGTTTTCTGTGAATAGTGGTCACCAGGGAGTCTGATCAGCTGAGGGTCGGATGTATCTGGAATCTCTCAGTGTACTTTCCAAGGTCAGAGCTCTGCCAACAGTGAAATTTTATGAGGGAAACAGGGAGACAGATTGGAAATGCATTGACACATGGGGTGATGTGTTTATACAATGGGCCCTGTTTTTTTAACAGCAAAAATCACCAGCCTCACTAAAAATAAACGAGGAACAACTGGTCTGTCAGCATTTTCTGAATTGCGTTCCTCACTGCCAGTGACTGCCGCAGGTGTTAGGTTCATTTATATTTGTTTCCTCACTGCCCGCATCCCTCACATCATCCACCCCCCCTCCTTCCACCATCCACTTCTTCAGGCTGTTCAACTCCTTAAGCCTTCATTCTCCCCCAGAGACATGGCACAATTAGGGTCAGTTCATTGCGCCTTTGATGTTGGAAGAAGGAAAATGAAAACTGCCCGTGGCGGGTCAGTTGGCAAAGGCAGCCAAAGTGTGAATGGGAGCGGACTTGCACAGCGTCACCAATTTTTAGGCTAAAGGGCGTAACTTGCTGCACTGCTGCCTCTCATCGAGATTATGTGCAGAGTTATGTATGTGATGGTCTTAGCGAGGGGGAGGCTCTTGTGGTAGTGTCCCTACCTCTGAGGCAGAGCACCCGAGTTTCAAGTCCCACTTGCTGCAGAGGAGTGTTGTGACTTCTCCGTACAAGTTGTTTAGAAAATACCTCCGCAACGATGGGTCGTAGCAAGTCACTGATTTACTTGGGATCAGCAGGAGAGCCACATGACCCATTTTAGCTCACACATGCAGAAATCCCCAAGGGTGCCCAGTTGTGATTCAACAACAACTTGAATTTAAATTCCACCAAAGTTTGCCAAACAGGAGGAGAGAGAGGAGGAGCAAGTTCAGGCAAGCCATTCCAGAACTTTGAGATAACAAGGTGTGGAGCTGGATGAACACAGCAGGCCAAGCAGCATCAGAGGAGCAGGAAAGCTGATGTTTCAGGCCTAGACCCTTCTTCAGGAAACTTTGTTGGGTTTGGGGGTGTGGTTTGCAATTTTGGGAGACGGAGACAGAGATTGGTGAAATGGTAATATCACTGGATTGGGAATCCAGACACTCAGACTAATCCTGGGAACGTGGATTCACAACCGCCAGATCATTTTTAAATTCAAATACATCTGTATTTAAAAGCAAGTTATCATGAAGCTATAATCGTTTGTTGTAAAAACCCACCTGGTTCACTAATATCCCTTAGGGAAGGAAATCCACAGTCTGGCCTATATGTGACTTCAGACAGCAAAGTGGTTGACTCTTAACTGCCCTCTGGGCAATTAGGAATGGGCCATAAATGTTGGGGCTATCCAGTAATGCCTGCACCCTGCACATAAACGACAAGTGAGTTTGTGCTGTAAGATTAAAATTACAAAATAACTGGCAAAAGGTCCTGGGGAAGAGTGTGAGGTGTAAATATTTCACACAGAAGGCTAGTACACAATATGTGAAAGGATGGCACAGCTAGGTTCCACAGGATGTTGTAAAAACTAATCAAATATGTTCTTGGGGGAAAGAGTAAGGGTTTGGTATTAAATTGGGCAGCTCTAATGTCAGTAAGGGGCCCCGACCCAAAACGTCAGCTTTCCTGCTCCTCTGATGCTGCCTGGCCTGCTGTGTTCCTTCAGCTCCACACTGTGTTATCACCGACTCCAGCATCAGCAGTTCTTGCTATCTCTGAGTGAGATGAGGAGAAACTTCTTTACTCAGCGAGTTATTTAGGATTTGGAATGCGTTGCCTGGGAGAGTGGTGGAGGGCATTTCCATAGGAGGCTTCAAAAGACAGCTGGATATATATTTGAAAGGGTTGAAGTTAGAGGGCTACGGGGATAGGCTGGAGAGTGGGACGAGCTGGGGAGCTCTTTCAGGAGGCAGTACAGACACGATGGGTTGAATGGCCTTCTTCTGTGCTGTTAAAATTCTACAATTCACTTCGAAAGACCCAACACAGGCGCAATGGTTGAATGTGAGATAACAAGGTGTAGAGCTGGATGAACACAGCAGGCCAAGCAGCATCAGAGGAGCAGGAAGGCTGACGTTTCGGGCCTAGACCCTTCTTCCATAATGGTTGAACGGCATCTTTTGCTGTATGATTCTATGATTATGGAGCCTTGTTTTAGAGCCAAATTTCTGATTTCTCTCTTTCTAAAGCAGTGTTATCTGATTTTGTGGTTCTTTGAAATAGCTCAGAAAGTCTGGATGACAAGATGTAGATATGATGCACAGTCATGATGGCTTCAGGAAGAGAGGAAATGAGCAGCTAATGGAAGTGGGGAGGGGAAGTGTTGGGTTTGAGGGGAGGAGGATATTTACTTTGGGTTGGGTTTTCAGTCCTGAGGATGCGTTTGCCAGTCTGGGCAAGTAAACATTTCCAGTTTGGCTTGTGTCAGACTGGATCAGTTGGCCGGAGACAGAGCGCTCAAACTTCACCTCTTCTGGGCCATTTAATTCAGGCTGAGAGTCAGTCTGCCTCTTCATGTGGGTGTTACAGATCCCAGCTGGTAAATTACCAGAGGTATCCTAGCCATAAATATTCTCACTGCCAAGTCAGCTGAGCTGCCCTGGCAATAGTATGCCATCTGTGGGATCTTGCTGTGTACCCCATAGTGTCATGGAGCCCAAGATCCCACTCACCTTTTGCACGTAAGATGTTTTTCCAAGGAACTGTCAAGGAACAAAAGGGCTTCACTAGAGTGTTTATCAAACAACATTGGATACTGAGCCACTTCGAAACACAGGCAGCTAAAAGCTGAGTCTAAGTTGAGGGGTTTAAGGGGCACCTTAAAGGAGGCAAGGGCCTGAGAGGAAATTCTGGAGTTTGGGGCCCAGGCAGCTGAAAGCAAGGAGGATATAAACAGAGACTGGGCACTATAGGGTTATAGAATTCACACAGGATCCCTGACGGTGTGGAAGCAGGCCATTTGGCCCATTGCATCCACACCAACCCTTCCAACAGCATCCCACCCACACTCACCCCTCTAACCCCAGCCATTCCATCCTAACCTGCACACCTTTGGACCATGCGAGGAAACTGGAGCACCTGGAGGAAACCCACACAGACAGGGGGAGAATATGCAAACTTCACACACAGTCACCCAAGGGTGGAATTGAACCTGGGTCCCTGGTGCTGTGAGGCAGCAGTGCTAACCACTGAGCCGCCATGGGGACATGATTGAGCTGTATAAAATTATGAGGGGCATAGGGGGTGGACATTAATTCAAAGTAAGAGGCAGAACATTTAGAGGGAATGTGAGGGATATATTTTTCACTCAGAGGGTGGTGAGAATCTGGAATTCACTCTCTGTAAGGGTGGAAGAAGTCTTATAACATTTAACAAGTATTTAGATGTGGACTTGCAATGCCACTCCATAATGGTTATCATTGGATTCTTAATTCCAGATTTTTAAAAAATTAAATTCAAATTCCACCACAATAGAATTCAAGCCCCTGTCCTTCAGAGCATTACCAGGGTCTCTAGTCCCAGTGACATTAGCACTAGGCCATTCCCTCTCCCAGTGAATCCCCAATCCACTCCCTCCATGGCACAAATGGTCCTCTCTCAGGTAGGAAGACCAAAACTGTGCTCAGTACTCCAGATGTGGTCTCACCATGGGCCCCATAGAGAGCAGTAAGATATCCCACGTCTGAAGGCAGGTTCTCTTGTAGCGAAGGCTCATATACCATTTGCCTTCCTAATTGCTTGCTGAACCTGCCTGGCTACTTGTCACAGTCATATGGCTGTTAGTGGGATCTTGCTGTGCACACCCTTGCTTCCTATGTTACAACAGTGACCACATTTCAAACACTTCATTGGCTGAAAATCTCATTGGAACGTCTTGGACATAGAGACAAACTGTCCAATCATTTAGCTGTGCCAAATATCCTGAAAATACTCAAACAGTTGCACCAACACTGACATCTTCCAGCAGGACAATGTCCCTAGCATCGAGGCACTGACCGCCCTTAATTGGCTGCGGAGGGCCAGGCATATCATCCGCACGGCCGACACAAGACCCCTCAATCAGGTTCTCTACTCCCCAGCTTCGAAACTCCAGGTAGAGGGAGGAAGTGCTTCAGTGATACCCTCAGGGCCACGCTGGCAAAGTGAAGCATTCCCACAGACACTGGGATTCACTGGCCCAAGACTGTCCAAAGTGGAGGAGGAGCATCTGGGAAAGCATTGAGCACCTTGAGACTTGCCTTTGGGGGACAAATAGAATCCAGATGAAAATAGTGAGAGGAGCGTGCTGCCCCAGCCACCCCATCCCGTGACCACCTCCAGCCCCAAGTGTAACGGAGCCTGTGGCAGCTGCATCAGTCTGTACAGCCACCTATGGACTCTCCCTGAGAGTGGAAAAGAGTCATCCTCTTCTGTGAGGAACCTACAACGATGAGAACTGAACAAAACACGTGTTGCGACTGAATCCCACCAGGACGTAAGACAAGATGCTACATTTCTTTGCTTGAACTTTTATTGGAAAATTATTTTACAAAAATTAATCTTCCAAAACAAACAATATTTTTTAAAAAAAAAGGAGAAATCTAACCAGCGTATTCTACAAAATGAAATGATCTATGTACAAAACATCACTGTACAAGGGGTCTGGGACACTGCTTTCCCCCCACACAGCAGACTGTTGTCACTCGGGATGGGTCCCATCAGCTTCTCAAAACCACAGGATACCGTGGCATGCTGGGAACTTGTGTTCATGACCGTGGCAGAAATTCATGTCGAATGAAGTGGCAAAGCCCCTATTGAAACTCATTGGGAAAATGGAGTTGGGTGGTGGAAGAGAACGGGGTGTAATAGGCACCAGGCTCTCTTATCACCTCTTCTCCATGCCACCCACCCAGGCCAAAAGTTGCCCCCTGATCACCCGACCCCACGTGTCCTGACGTATCTGCATTGACAATCTTCACCAAGTCAGAAGCAGGTGACATCGCCCATCTCCCCACATGGCTCAGCATTCGGGAAATGCACCTTCTCATTTTCAAGTTGCAAGGGAACAGAAAGATCCCAGGTTTGAAGCCCAGGTCCACCTGCATTGTGTTGGCTCAGTCAGAGCGGACCTGGGATGCAGTGTTTCTTTGGGGAGGTGGGGAACAGCTTCAGTGCCCCCTCTCAAGTCCAGGAATGTGAGGGAGTGATGGCGGAGGTGGGGTGGTTACATTGGGTAAGAATACCAGTCCTGGTTCTCCACTCTCGAGCGCCAGCCTTAGGCACATTGTGGTCAAATTACTCATTGCCTGGGTGCACAGACTGATCACTCACTATCCGACAGTGCGGGACTTCAGCATTTCTACAATGCAGGGAGGTTGGAAAGTGTAGCATACTGTTGGATGGGCAGCAGGGTCAGTCTCTCACAAAACGAGACTGAACTTCCCAGCGCTATTCGCCCCTTTTGAAGGCAGCGCCCCTTAAAGGGACAAAGATTTCTTCGAATACATGTCTTTTTTACCCATCCCCATCACTGCTACTGGCCCAGATTGAACACAAGTTTCCTCAAACAGTTTTGTTTCATTCACCTAAAACCTCAGTTGGTCTTTCGAACTAAACAAGGACTCAAACTGAAACAAAAAAATTCACACAGTAATAAATAGTTTCGAAGCCTGTTTGACGCAAAGTAATCACGAAACACTCAGCTTTCCCATACAGGGTGCACCAAAAGAGACATGAGAAATACAAGGAACCGACTCCACCAGAATTCATCCCTGAGGTGACTTTGAGCGATTGGTTATACAGCTCATCGATCCAGCTGTTGCGCAGCTATTGCTACATGTTGAAGAAAACTTTTCCTTTCCCTAAAGAGTGCCTGATTTTTTGTAACTGCCCTGATTTTAAGGAAATAATTTTACAAAGACACACTGCATGTGGTGGGGGACGGGGCCATAGACTTTGACATGCAGCTGAGATATCCTGAGAGCTACAAAGAATAGGGCGTCTGAAATTCCACAGTCAGTGTCCATTTTAATTAGGCTCAAACCTACCCCACCCCACCCCAAACAAGCACCTTCAAACTATAGCGAGCCTGACTTTTCTTTCTGTCACACTGTTCCCCAATTTGTACTTTTACCCGATCTTCGGATTGAATGTTTAGTTCTGGAGAGGGAGGTTTGGTCACAGAAATTGGCAGGGCGAGTCGGTCGATTACAGAACGTATCTCTCTCAGGAGCTCATACAAGGGGCAATTGTCAATCCCAAGGGAGATACAATACACCCATTAGAAAATGCTGGAAAAATCATCAACTAATCTCTGATGGATTCCCCTGAGTTAATATCCACCACAAGGAGAGCTACGAACAAGTCTGGGTCTATAAATGCAAACTGGAGAAGTGGTTAAACCCTCTCCACATGGTACAGTACTTCAAAATCTAAGTGCAACGCTGATGCTGCATTGTAACCTCAGCAATGGAGGGAGATTCTCATCTGGTTTTAACCCCAGAGCTCCAGGCAGTGCTAGGACCATCCAGTAACCTTTCAACCCCAGTCCTCCCTGTGTCTCTACCTGACATCTCACTCCTCACCTCAGGTTCACAGTCCAGGTGAACCCGATCCTCCTGAAACTAAGGGCAGTGGTGAAGATGTATCCTGCTTTTGGTCCGAGATCAGGAGGCTCTGCTCTGCGGGGCTTCCGGGGAGCTTGAGGTTATTTCGGATCAGGGAAAAGCACAGGAACAGCTTTTTGCTACAGACCCTGACGGAAAAGGGGGTGTTACAGTAACCATCGATCGCTCCAACAAGAATATCTACATCTTGGCCCTGAAAAGTCGTCATTCTTTTTATCTCTCTTTCTTCTTTCTTTCATCCCGTCCGTCCAGCGGAGTCAAAAAAGTTTCAGAGGGGACCTTCCGAATTCTTTTTCCAATGGTCCCCTCAGGGATTGGCCGAGTGGCCCTTCCCAAGCTCCTGAGAGATCATCTCCACCGAGGCATGCGCAAGATGGCCATGGTGTGCATGAAGAAGTTGAGAAAGGTCCAGTACCAGACTGGCCAACGCCTTCGGTCCCACTCCTCAACCTGTAATATCAAGGAGGACAGTGAGGTCATTACTTCCTTCGGCAAATCAAGAAAGTGAACTTCCAATTGCTAATACAAAACTTAGAAACGCAGAAAATAGGAGCAGGAGTAGGCCATTCGGCCCTTCGAGCCTGCTGTACCATTCATTACGATCATGGCTGATCATCCAACTCTTGTCCCCAGTTCCCACTTTCTCCTCCATACCCTGGGATCACGCTTCATTCTCCTAATCTCCAGTCAATACGATCCTAACCGATCCTGTCTTTCTTCATATGTCAGACCCGCAAATCCCAGCCTGGTAATCTATATACATTATGACAATCTTACTGTTTCCAACACTTGGTTCCTGCTGTCAAAACTGTGTGTCAGATTTTTTTCTCTCAGACTTTACCATCATTAATTTCTCCTATTGATAAATTCCTATTCAGTTTGCTATGTCAACAGTCACGGCATACTTGCTGTCTCTAGGCACTAGATGTCTCTGTGGAGCTCACAGGAGGCCCCATTTCAATTTCCTTTTTATTCTGTTTATGCATCTACTGTTCAAGGAAAAGGTTACAAGTTATTACCAAAACAGACAAATGTTATTAAAATACTCAAGGGAACTTGGATGAACTTATCCTTGGGACATGTTCAGACAAATATTACATTGCCAACAGAGTAAACACGGTGAATGTAAGATAGTTGTTGGATTTTTTTTGCTCCCTCGCACACGTTAACTCAGTATCAAAACCAGCTGCCCATCCTGCGGGTGAGTTTTATTCACTGCCATGTTCAGAGTGAGCAGATTCACTGAACATTCTCTGTGGGAGATTGCTGGTCACTCTTTGTTAAGCTACGCTGGTTCCTGGACTAGCAATGTCCCTATTTTAAAATTGTCATGCTATTTTCAAATCCCTCTTGCCTATCCCTATCTGTATAAGCCCCTCCAGCCTTAAAACCCTCGGAGTTTCATCCACTTCCTACCTCTTGTGCATCCCCTGGTTTTAATCACTCCACCATTGGCAGCCCTGCCTTCCGCTGCCTGGGCTCTGAGCTCTGGAATTCCCTTCCTAACCCTCTCCGTCCTTCTCCCTTCTCCTTTAATATCATTTTGAGCACTTAATCCAATCCCCTGTTCATGGCAAACTTGGTCTGATAACTTGCCCACCTCGAGGTTAAAGGTGTTATTCAAATGCAACATGTTGTTGAATCACTGCACTTCTGTGCAGTGTAAACACTAGGCACCGTCCAGCTAGGTACTTAGAGGACGTAATATCAAATCAGATTTTAGTGGGGACAGCTGGTTTCCCCATCTCCCCTCTCCCAAAAGCACACATGACCCCATTACCTGCCTCAGTCTCCTGTTCCCTGGCAACACGGCGGCTCAGTGGTTAACACTGCTGCCTCACAGCGCCAGGAACCCACGTTCGACTGTCTGTCTGCACATTCTCCCGCTGTCTGCGTGGGTTCCTGCCCACAGTCCAAAGGTGTGCAGGTTAGGGTGGATTGGCCGTGCTAAATTGCCCCATAGTGTCTAGGGATGCGAAGGCTAGGTGGGTTAGCCATGGGAAATGCTGGGTCACAGCATTTCTGGGTCTGCATGGGATGCTCTTCGGAGCGATGCTGTAGATTCAATGGGTCGAATGGCCTCTTTCCACGCTGTAACATAAGAAATAGGAGCAGGAGTAGGCCATTTGGCCCATCGAGCCTGCTCTGCCATTCTATAAGATCATGTCTGATCTTTCTTGCGGACTCAGCTCCACTCACCTACCTGCTCACCATAACCCTAATCCCTTTACTGTTTGAAAATCTATCTTTGCCTTAAAAACATTCAATGAGGAAGCCTCAGCTGCTTCCCTGGGAAGGGAATCCCACAGATTCACAACCCTTCAGGTGAAGAAGTTCCTCTCCAACTCAGTCCTAAATCCGTCCCCCCTTATTTTGAGGCAATGCCCCTAGTTCTAGCTCCACCGGCCAGTGGAAACAACCCCCTCTGCTTCTATCTTATCTATTCCCTTCATCATTTTATATGTTTCTATGAGATCCCTCCCCTCAGTGTTCGAAATTCCAATGAGTACAGTCCCAATCTCCCTTCATAAGCTAACCCTGTCAACTCTGGAATCAACCTAGTGAACCTCCTCTGCACCCACTGCAGTGGCAGGACGTCCTTTCTCAAGTAAGGAGACCAAAACTGTGGGGATTCTATGATTCCCAGTAAATTAAAACTTGCGAGAGAAAGCAGTCCTTTTGAGTATCTGTTATCATTTTGACACAGCAGGAGGGGACTGTACATCGAAGCGTTTTTAATTTGCACAGAAGGCTTGCAGAGGGGGCAGGGACCTCAACTCCTGAACCACAAGCGACCAGCCGCCTGCTTCTTTGTGATGGCAATCAATTTGTTTATGAGCGAAAGGTTGGGCTGGTTTGGGCTTATGCCTAGAGGCAAGCAAGTGGAGAGGGAGTCACGAGACAATCAGGCAGCTGCCCAGTGAGTCAGCAACTAAAAATAAACCCGGCATATATAGAGAGTTAAACAGGACAAGAGCAGCAAAGCTCGTAAAACTACCTCGCACAGAGCACAGTGAGTCAGAGGGCTCACCAGTCCCGCACTAACAGAAGCGTACATTTCTGTAGTGCCTTTAGCAGTCAATTGCCCCAACATGTTTTCACAGAAGTGTTAACAAAGCAGAAATTGAGACGTGGGGAGGCACTAGCGTTCGAAAGCTTGGTCAAAGAGCTGGGTTTTCGGCAGCACCTTTAAGGATTTATTCCTGGCGCTGACGGGAGGGTCGTGTAACACTATTTCACAGAGAGTTGAGAGGGAAGAATACCTCAGCGTCCTGACCAATCCCTAAACCGGCATCTCCAGCCCCTAAACCGGCATCTCCAGAACAAATTAGCTCGTGGGATCTTGCTGTGTGCAAATTGGCTGCCGCCTTTCCCACATGACAACATGTCAGAGGGGGAGGCAATGGCCTAATGGTATTATCGTTGGACTGTTAATCCAGAGACCCAGATAATGTTCTGCAGATAACAAGCGTGGGGCTGGATGAACACAGCAGGTCAAGCAGCATCATAGGAGCAGGAAAACTTGACGTTTCGGGCCTAGACCCCTCATCAGAAAAA
>JAHRHZ010000001.1:3004013-3059329 GCA_024137785.1 Ginglymostoma cirratum
TTTCCTGCTCCTATGATGCTGCTTGACCTGCTGTGTTCATCCAGCTCCACACCTTGTTATCTCGGATTCTCCAGCATCTGCAGTACCTTTTATCTCTAATGTTCTGCAGACCCGGGTTTGAATCCCACCACGGCAGATGTTGGAATTTGAATTCAATAAATATCTGGAATTAAGAATCTAATGATGACCAGGAATCCATTGTTGGGGGGAAAAGCCCATCTGATTCACTAATGTGAAACTGCCATCCTTACCTGGTCTGGCCTACATGTGACTCCAGACCCACAGCAATGTGGTTGACTCTCAACTGCCCTCTGAGCAATTAGGGATGGGCAATAAATGCTGCCTGGCCAGCGACACCCTCATCCCGTGAACAAATAAAGAAAAAAAAAGACAGAAGTACCTCAGCGGCCTGTGAAGCTCTGTGGGGCACCCTGAGGCAGTGAAAGGCGACACAGAAATGCAACTCCTCACTTCCTGGTATTCCGCAGTTTTGCTTGGCAGGGGGAACACTACCTTACAGTAAAGCCACAATGGAGCTGCGGTTACAGCTCATTTATCAACATACCCTGGTCTTATCAGATTTTCTTGGTGCAGGGCCTGAGCCACAGTCTATGTGCATTCAGCCAGAGTTTGGATTTTCGATTTAGTAGTTGTTGTCGGGGATCCGGTCCAGGGGAATTCTATGAGGAACTGGGATTTTTGCACAGGCCCGGTTTTTCCGAGACGCACAAATATTGGGAAGCACATCAAATGATGCCATTCCTTTACCGTTTCTTTCCACCAATTGCAATGAGTTGAGAAGTTTTACCAATCCGCATGTTCTGTTCTACCCTTCCAGGACAGGGTTGCTTCAGGAGTGAAGGATTTGGGTGCATAATCCAGGCTGGAATGGCAGTGCTGTGTTGTGGGGGCTTGATGAATTTATTGGCAAGTGTGGTCATTAAATAACAATAAGAAGAAAAATAAGGAGTGGGGCATTCAGGGAGGTCATGTTGGAATTGTATAGGACTTTGGTGAGACTACAGCTGAAGTAGTGTGCGCAATCCTGGTCCCCGTGCTATAGGAAGGATGTGATCGCACTGGTGGGTGTGCAGAGGAGATTCACCAGGATATCCCGGGGATGGAGCATTTCAGCGATGGACAGAGGCTGGATAAGCTTGGATTGTTTTCGCTGGAGCCGAGAAGACTGATTGAAGTGTATAAGATGATGACGGCATGGACAGGGTGGATAGGGAGCAGCTTAATCGAAGGGTCGATATCCATTTTAAAGTGAGAGGGAATTTGAGGAAACTCTTTCTCACCCAGACGGTCTGGAATGCACTGCCTGGAAAGGAAGCTGAGGAGGGGAACCTCACAACCTTTAAAAAGTAGTTGGGGTAAGCAGTCGAAATATCATAACAGGCCCAGGGGAACTGGTGTAGACTTGGGGTTAAAGCTGTGCGATCAGCCTCGATCGTACTGAAGGGAGAAGCAGACTTGATGGGCTGAAGGGCCTCTTCTGTACTGGGTGATTCTTTCAGCCCATCAAGCCTGCTCCACCATTCAATACAATTGAGTCTAAGCCCACGGCTTCACTCCATTCCCCATCTGCCTCGGTTCCTCAGAAGACCAATGTCTCTCAAGCCCTTCTTAAACACATTCGATACAGAAAATGCCGGGAATCACAGTAGCTTAGGCAGCATCCATGGAGAAAGAGCAAGCTAACATTGCGTGTTTAGATAACTCTTTGAAGGGTCACCTAGACTCAAAAGGTTAGCTTGCTCTCTCTCCATGGATACGGCCTAATCCACTGTGATTTCCCGGGAGTTTTTTTGTTCTCGGTACAGATTTCAGCAAAGCTCTGACCTTAAATACATTCAACAGTGGAGCACTAACAGTCCTCTAGCGTGGAAAATTCCAACATTTCACAACTCCTTTCCGAGTGAAGGGATTTCTCTCTCATTTCAACTAAGTAGCAGGGAAGGGGTGTCATAAAAAGATCCCATGACATGTTATTTTGGAGGAACATGATGTTTTCCCCAAAATCCTGACCCACATTTGTCAATTCGCCTCAAGGTTGTTTGTTAAAACAAAAAGCCATTTCAAAGCACTGGCAGCAAACAGACAAGAGATGGGAGATAGCTGGAGGAGGCTGGATGACTAAAATTGGCCGCAGTAGCCCTAGAGAAGTGGATCAAGGGGTCAGTGGTGCCAGGGAAGGAATACTTCGAAGAAAGCAGCCGTCGACTCAGGAACACAGTGATGCTCCTCACAGTTCAATAGCCAGGCACACACCAGAGGTTCACACAAGCACAAAGAGCAACCAGACAGGAGGGGTGCTCACGGGGCATCGGAGAAAAGGCAACATTGAATCCCAAATCTCTGGCTCAGTCAATGCTCCGCGTGTGTGTCATTATAAAGAAAACATCAAGACCCATCAATCTTCTTTAATCCTAAACCACATCCCAAAATAAACCAACTTGTTTTTATGGTGCATGCGGATTTTCAAAGAAAAAAAAATGAAAGTTGCATCAGAGACAGAGTAAAATCATACTTGTTTTTACGTTTTAGTCATCTCAGTCACCCTATGGGAGTATCCAGTGGCCTCAAAGCAGACATCTCTTTTGTGATTCAAATCAGTGCAAAACCTTCAGGGTCCCCCTGATGCCCCTCAGTTACTGAGGGAGGGAGGGAGGTGACTGTTCCATCAGGTTGTCTGTGATATTACTGATTACTAAACTGAAAACTAGGCAGCAAAGGCTGGACCTGGATTGAGCAAATCCCCCATCACAACAATATTTCTTTTTAGTAGTTAATGGAACGTGGGTGTCGCTGACTGGGCCCAGCATTTATTGCCCGTCCCTAAATACCTTGGGGTGAACTGCCTTCCTGAACGTCTGCAGTCTTCAGGGTGTAAATAGACCCACGATGCCCTTAGGGAGGGAATTCTAAGATTTTGTCCCAGCAACAGAGAAGGATAGGCAATATATTTCCTATGGTGGCTCAGTGGTTAGCTCTGCTGCCTCACAGTACCAGGGACCCGGGTTCGATTCCACCCTCGGGTGTCTGTCTGTGTGGAGTTTGCACATTCTCCCAGTGTCTGTGTGTGTTTCCTCTGGGTGCTCTGGTTTCCTCCCACAGTCCAAAGATGCGCAGGTTAGGGTGGATTGGCCATGCTAAATTGCCTGTAGTGTTCAGGGAGGTGTAGGTTGGGTGGGTCTGGGTGGGATGCTCTGAGGTTTGGTGTGGACTTGTTGGGCTGAAGGTCCTGTTTCCACACTGTAGGGATTCTATGATTATAAGCCGGCATGGTGAGTGGTTTGGAGGGGAAACTTGCAGGGGCTGGTGTTCCCATGTATCTGCTGCCCTTGTCCTTCTAGGTGGAAGTGGTCATGGCTTTGGAAGGTGCTGCCTGATGGATCTTCGGTGAATTTCTGCAGTGCATCCTGTAGGTGGTACACACTGCTGCTACTGAGCATTGGTGGGGGAGGGAGTGGGATGTTTAGTGGATGTGGTGCCAATCAAGCAGGGCCTGCTTTGTCCTGAATGGTGTTGAGTTTCTTGAGGATGTTGGAGTTGCAAGTTGGGATGGTGAGTGGTTTGGAGGGGAACTTGCAGGGGATGGTGTTCCCATGTATCTGCTGCCCTTGTCCTTTGAGATGGGGTAATGGTGGGTTTGGAAGAAGCTAGCTGCTGTTGGAGCAAGTTATGCTCCCTTCACCCTAACACGAGGCTGCCTGTCCCAGCAAACAATGTAATAGCGACAGGTGAATTCAGGAGCTGCAGGTCTTGGGCAAAACTCACTGAATCATCTAGATCTAACCTGGTTTGCTACACACACACTGTCTGACTAGTGCCAGGGAGGCAGACAGCAGATAGTCACACCAGGCTTAAGTCACAGAGACTAGCTCACTTACTGGGGCTGAAGTCAGGTCATGGGGCAAACTGAGTCCTACACTTCTGCAGCACCTTTCACAATCTCAGGGGCCCCCACAGTCACTGAAGTACTCTTGGAGTCATGCTGTGAGGAAGGAAAGGCAGCAGTCACTTTCATAGAAGTACTGCAGAGTGGAAGCAGGCTATTCGGCCCACAGGGTCTACACCGACCCTCTGAACAGCATCCCACCCCATCTCTGTAACCCTACATTTCCCCCATGGCTAACCCACCCAGCCTGCACACTCCTGGGCACTATGGGCAATTGTGGTTGGTTGGCTCACCAAGCTGTCTGTTTCTTCCTTGATGCTGTTGGTCCTCAGTGCGGCTTCCAGTGCAGCTGGGAATTCTGTTTTGTTGGCATCTCTGTAGTTATAGTTAAGTCCGCGAGTGAGAACAGCTTTCTCTGTATCTGTCTGAGAGGTTTCTTATCCAGGTGTCTGAGCTACAAATCTACTCTAAAACTATGGGGCCATTTAGCACGGCCAATCCACCCTAACCTGCACATCCTTGGACTGTGGGAGGAAGCCAGAACACCCGAAGGAAACCCATGCAGACACGGGGAGAATGTGCAAACTCCACACAGACAGTCGCCCGAGGGTGGAATCGAACCGGGGTCCCTGGTGCTGTGAGGCAGCAGTGCTAACCACCGGCTCAGCGTGCCTCCTCCATTTGTACATAGCAAGCTCCTGAAAGTAGAAACATACCAATGACCCAGATAATTTTTTGGTTAGCATTATTTGAGGAATTAGTATGGGAGTATAGCTGTGAGGTGCCTGGGGCTGTTCGATGAATCCAAGATGTTGTTCCCTCAGTGTTGCTGGTCCCTTGCCTGTGAAGATAGGGGAGGATGACTGTGCGGGTATACTCCGTCATGCCGTATTTACTGAAAACTGGCACACACTCGTGTGGGGCTTCAGGGCTACACGTAAACAACCTCTTTGCACGCTCACAGTGAAGACTTAATGACAGAAGAGGAAATGAACCGGCAAAGCCAAGGATGGGAGCAGCTGCCCCTTTAAGAAGCACAGCAGCTCCATATATTTTGGAAGCTTTGACACTTCACAATTATCAAACAAAACTGAAGCAATTCAGATGAGACAAATCCAACGGAATATATAAGCACAACCAACGAAAAACTTCAACAATAATCCTGCCTCCAGTCTCCAATTTCATTTTTATTGTGCCAGGTATTCTCCCTTCCCTCTTTAAAACCCTGAAGCTTCCTGCCTCTTGTGCGAATCATCATCTGCCTTCTGGGCAACAGTCAACACAAATGTTAGTGACCAAGTGAATTTAACCCCTTACTCGTGACTTTTTTTCTTAAAAAAACAAACTTCAGCATAAATCTGTGAAGATTTGTTTCTTAAAACCCAGCTGCTCTCACCGTTGTCCCTTTAGGAAATATTACCTGCTTTTCTTGGGCATTCTAGCCCCATATGTGACTCCAGTCCCACTGCAAAGGGCCTCTCCTTGCAAGTACACCAGTTGTTCCAAAGGGAAGGCTCACAACACACAGGCAATAAATGCAAGGGTCAAAACTGAGAGCAAAAGCGATAAAGTAGCCAATTTGCAAGGGCCCTATTGATCTGATTTGGTGATGTTGGTTGAGGGGTGAATGAACCTTTACTCTGTATTTCAACCCTTGTTGACCCTGTCCCAGATGTGTTTGATCTGGATGGAGTTGAAGGAATTTTGTGTTCACTTGGAGTTTAAAGACTAGGGATAGTTTTTCAACCGTATTCACCTTGCGCTGTCCCTGTCCCAGGAGTGTTTAACGGGGACGGCGTCAAGGGAACCTTTAAAAGAGTTGAGGGGTGAATGTTGGCCAAGTCATCAGGGAGACCTTCCTCACTCTCACTCAAAGTTAAAGTTTGCAAATTGAGTTTCTCTGAAGGATGGGGACAGGTCTGCAGTGGTTAAAAGAACAGCCCCCTACTCTCCCAGGCACTGAGTCCCATAAACTGTATTATCGCTGGACTGTTAATCCAGAAACCCAGATAATGTTCTGGGGGCCCGGGTTCGAATCCCGCCACGGCAGACGGTGGAATTTGCATCCTACAAAAATTTGAAATTAAGTGAATCCATTGTTGATCGTCAGGAAAAACCCATCTGGTTCGCTAATGCCCTTTCGGGAAGGAAGCTGCCATCCTTACCTGATCTAGGCCTACATGTGACTCCAGACCCACAGCAGATGTGGTTGGCTCTTAACGGCCCTCTGGGTAATTAGGGATGGACAATAAATGCTGGTTTGGCCAACAATGCCCATGTCCCACGAATGAAACGAAATCTTTGCTCTGTAGCACCAATCGCAACCCCCTCCCACCTCTCCAACCCCAAAAAGAGAGGGGGGTCAGCAGGAAAGAACGAAAAGCTGACTCACCCTCTCCATGTGGTAGGTGTGCAGTTGGTCTGCCATTTGCCGGAGCTGGATCCCAATCTGCCGGATAATGGCGTCATCGTCCCCTTCATCCCGCTGGGCGTTTCCGCCCCGCAGAGTGAGCGGTGAGACAACCCCTTCCTCTGATCTGATGGTCTGAATCTGCCGGGATCCACCTGGAAAGACGTGCACAAGAGGGTCAGAGCAGGCCCAGGCATTGGGCACCAACATTTAACACCTCAACACCTAACACCTACCACCCCCCACCAACTCCCTCAACTCTTGCACTGCTGTACCAGATGGTAGAACTCACAACAACTTCCATTTACATAGCACCTTCTCATGCAGCAAGAGACAATGTACAGGAGAAGAACTGCGCCACTCGGCCCATCTGCTTCTGCTTCCAGCAGGGTAAACAAAACACCGCCCAATGCTGAAGCACATGAGACAGTGAGATGGATAGACCAAAGCTCAGTCAAAGAGGTAAGTCTTAAGGAGCATCCGCGAGGGAGAGATATGAGTGCAGAGTCAGGGAGGGAGTCCCAGCACTTGGCGGGGCCAGACAGCTGAAGATACAGCTGCCAACAGCAGAGCGAATAAAAACCTGGAAGCGCTCCAGGCCAGAGTTAGATGGATGTGGCTATCTCAGAGGGTTTTGGGGGCTAGACAAGGATAGAGGGGAGCAAGACCATGGAGTGACTTGCAGACCAAGATGGTAGGTTAAGTTCACGGCCCAAGGCATTGTTTTCCCAGTTCCGTGAAAGCCACTCAAAGAGGTTGTGCAATCAGACATCACATTTCACAACCTGCTCAAAGACATTGGAAATGAGCAAGCAGCTCTTAGCCCAGCACAACTGTCTGTAAATATTAAACAATATATTGCAATGACTCAAGTGTACATTTTCGTACATTGGTAGCACGCTTGCTTCGGAGTCAAAAGGTCATGGCTTAGAATCATAATCAACAGACTTCAATGCAAGCTGATTATCCCAGTACAGTACAGAAATAAAAAAGGATGCACTTCACTGTCGGAGGGTTGGCGCCGAGGGAGCGCCGCACTGTCGGAGGGTCGGCGCCGAGGGAGCGCCGCACTGTCGGAGGGTCGGCGCCGAGGGAGCGCCGCACTGTCGGAGGTGCTCTCTTTCAGATGAAACTGAAGACCTGTCAATCCTCTTGGGTGGGTGGAAGGGGATAGTAACTGTGGCAGGGATGTTCTCCCTGTGCTCCTGGACATTGTGTACATCCAAAAACAAAACTCTTCAGATGAGTTGTTGATATCTGGTGCAATGGGATTGTGAAAGGCCTTTTATTGAGAGAAACTAAAATGTTTTCATATGTTTACATATTCTCTGTTTGGGAAAGGCACATGCTACCACCACAGCCATGTGCAAAAGCAGCTATGACAGGTCATATTTCTGTGCATCCCATTGTGCCTCCCTTCCACAGGAGTTAGGACTGATCACACGCAGCAATGACCTATTTACTGACACATTTCATAACCCATTACTTGGTTAGTCACAGATTTCCCCACCATCTGTGGCAATTGTTCTCAGAGTTCCTGTTGACTGAAGTCGAGACAGATCAAACTGGCTTAGTGTTGCTGAGTGTATCCTGCCCTGGAACACTCTGGACAGAAGCCATGTCACAGAGCCTCTCACTTGGCAAACCTCTCATTAGCAACCTGTCCTTTCTAAAATTTGGCAAATATCAGTGCCCAATAAACTTTGGCCCCAATACGGCCCATTCAATTTCTTTTGTCAGCAACGTGCCTTTCACAAAGAGGTCTGATTCAATGATTGCATTTGCAGGTAAGCTGCGGCCCAGCACTAGGATTGTTGTTTATTTTTAAACACCTTAAAATTGTCTGTGAGGGGTGCACGATGCACGGCTGGTGGGGGTGGGGGGGTGGGGGGGGAGGTGTTTGTAGGGAGTGTTAATGCAATGCGCAAGACGCTAAACATTTTAGCTGCATTTTGACAAAAGTTGCCCTGAAAGGACTTAAACAGCCGCAATGCCAGGCAACTCAATGTTCCTGGAAGGGATGTGGGGACTGCATTTCCCTAGCACCTATCAGCACGCCCACCTCCGGAAGTCCCCGAAAACTCTTTGCCGACAATGGAGCAGCTTCAGGATGTGACTAACGGATGAAACTCTGCCGACAATTGGCATACAGCAAGATCCCACAAAGCAGCGTTTTGAGGGGACAGGAGTGTGCATTGGGTGGGAACCAAACCAGCTGCAGCTCTTATGGTCTGATGGCCGGAGAGGGGGGGGCGGGGTGCATTTATACATCGAGAGACACCAGTTATCAGATTTGACCTGCACCACATCTCACTCCTGGGGCCTGTGCTTTTAGACACGTTCCCTGGGTGGGGGGTGGTGTTTGTGGCAAGGTGCCCTGCAGCAGCTGCTGACTTCAAACATGAGAATGTTCTGCTGTTTATGTGGAATCTGTGCTTTTACACAGCGCCTGACCATTGGAACGTGCCAAAAGGGTCCTTGTCCTGTGGCTGAACAGACAGATTCTCCCTCGGGACTTATGAATGCCTTCTCTCTCTGTTCTGAGATGCCAGAACTGAGATGTTGCAACTTCTGGGAAACGCTCAGCAGGACTGGACTATTTTCTTTGGAAAAGACAAGACTAGTGGGTGGGGATGACCTGATAGAGATGTTATGAAAGGGGTTCGACAGGGTAGACATGGAGAAGATGTTTCGACCTGTGTGTGAGAGCAAACAGTGGTGCCATCAATACAAGACAAATCCAATCAGGAACATTGGAGAAACACCATTATCCAGAGAGTGTGGAACTTATTCCAATAGTTGCAGGCTGATGAGACAAATAACAAAGACACATTTAACAGGAAAGTCATGGAACGAGATTGGACATTACTGGGTTTGTTTTCCTTGGAGCAGAGGACACTGAGGGAGACCTGACTGAGATGGATAAAATGATGAGGAATGTAGACAGGAAGTTACAGGAATCAATGGCCGGGGGCAGGGTGGGGTAGATGTAAGAGGCAGGAGGTTTGGGGAGAATGTGAGGAAAAAAACTTTCATCCAGAGGAACCTGGAACTCGCTGCCTGTAAGGGTGGGAGATGCAGATTTAAGAAGTGTTTAAATGGGGAAGGCATACAAGGCTACGGTCTGGGAAATGGGATTAGAATAGATAGGTGAATATTTATAACTAACTGAGATCTTTCTCTGTGCTATACATCTCCACGACTGCATGTAACTAGATAAACATACGACAGGGAAAGGAATAGGACAGAGAAAGAGAGATAGAATAGGGGGCTGACGTGACCCATAAACACCAGAAATAGGCTGAATAGCATTCTGTCCTACGAATATTATAGCATCTTGTACGGATGAAGATGCTTTGGAGAGACAGTGTCACAGGATGGGGGGGGGGGGGGTGGGGGGGGGGGGGGGGATCATATCCCAGCAGTTTCACAGGAAAGTACTATCTTGGCAGATAGTAATTCCAATCTTTACGACCCAAGCTCCACTGATGGGCCGCGGGTGAAATGTGATCCCTGTCACTATCACAGCGTTTCATTCACAGCAACATCCCTTTAAGAATGCTCTTCACTGACTGAATGTTTCAATCTTCAAGGAGAATGTGCAACTCCTCACCCCACCTTAAACAAGCACCCAGCTGCTGATACATCCTCACGGGAATATGGTGTGGGGCTGGACACTGCACCAAAACACATTCTGTACACACAGCCAAGACCCCTCCCCCTGCCCCCCCAATAGCCACGCCCCCCCATACTCTCCCCCTCCTAAAATATCCTCCCCATAACCTCCCCCTCTCCCCACACCCTACACATTTCCCAAAACCGTCCCCAATCTCCAATACCCTGGCACTCCGCCAATTCCTTCCCATCCCCCAATACGCCCCTCCAATACCCTCCCCATCCGTCCCATTGCCTTACCCTCCTCCCCAATATTCTCAATCCCCTCCATTATCCTTACTCTCTACTCATACCCCTATGCCATTCCCATTCTCTCAATCCCTCCCCATTTCCCAAAACCCTACCCCTTCCTCCCATAGCCTCACCCTCCTCCCCAATATTCTCACTCCCTTCCATAACCCGCGCTCTCTATTCATACCCCCATACCCTCCCCATCCTCCAATACCCTAACCCTCCCTCCCATAGCCTCACCTCCCTCCCCATATCCTCATTCTCCACCCATACCCTCACTCACTCCAGAACCCTCTCCCTCTCTTCCAATATCCTCACTCTCTACCTATATCTTCACTCCTCCCCCCCAGATACCATCTCTCTCTCCCCCAATATCCTCTCACTTCTCCCAATGCCCTCACTCTTCCCCCAACAGCCTCTTTCTCCTCCCTCAATATCTTCACTCCCCAACCCATTGCCTTCCCCCTCCACTCAATACTCTCATCTTCCTGTTTTTCTCTCTCCTCAGAGATTGTAAGACCTGCTGAGTATCTCCAGCACTTTCTGTACTTCATTTCAGATTTCCAGCCTGTGCTTTGCTGTTTCTGATCCTGGTGCTGGCTCCTATGAGAGGCAAACATACTGTACAGGGTTTCACAAAAGCAGGTTCTATCCCCAGCCAACATGGAAAACATCAGCAATCTTCAGAGATAGTAGGAACTGCAGATGCTGGAATCTGAGATAACACAGTGCAGAGCTGGAGGAACACAGCAGGTCAGGCAGCATCAGAGGAGCAGGAAAGCAGACTTTTCAGGTGGGGACGCTTCTTCAGAAAGTGCAGGGTCCTGACCCGAAATGTCAGCTTTCCTGCTCCTCTGATGCTGCCTGGCCTGTTGTGTTCCTCCAGCTCCACACTGTGTTATCTCAGCAAACTTTATGTGTCCCAGTGGAGACTGGTTTCTACCCCCAACTTATGCTCTACGCCAGGCCAGCGCCCTGCACTAGTCAGCCCCAACATGAATTCGCAGGAGAAGTGACACATGGGTGGAAGGAATCCTAAACTCTGGAATTCCCTTACTAAACTCTCCCCATCTGCACCACTTTCACTTTACTTTTGACATTCTCACTCTCTCTGACTAAGTCTTCACTTGCCCTCATGTCATGTTAATGGGCGTACAAATTGTTCGTCCAAACACAATCCCGTAAAGTGCCATGGAATGCTTTCGTCAATGAAGCCACTACGTGGATGCAAGCCACTACGTGGATGCAAAATCAGCGACAGGCCTGAAGGGAAAGTGAAATTTCACAGTCCAGCCTTCCGAAAGGGGAAACTTCACATGGAAATAACCGGGTTTAAGGATGAGGCACCTTGAAAGGGCAGCACAGATTCTCTGAGACTTATTCATTTTCGCTGTTTTAAAAAGTCTTTCTAAATGATGTCACTCGTTGAAGAGGAGTTTTCACATCCTTGAGACAGTGACTCATCCCAAAGTTGGTTTTAGTAAGAGTTTCAGTGAGCAAACTCAGGTGTCGCAGACAGCATTGTAGGTTACTGTCACACAAGCTGCCAGTCTGCTCACCCTAAGAAGTCTCTGTAAATAAAGTTATATTTTCGAAGTGGTTTGTGTCACAAATATTCAGAAGGGAGGGAGAGAGAGAGAGAGAGAGATACACACACACAGATACACACACACAGACAGACAGACACACAGACAGACACAGATACACAGACAGACACAGATACACAGACAGACACAGACACACACACACACAGACACAGACACACAGACACACAGACACACAGAGACACAGAGACACAGAGACACAGAGAGAAAGGGGCATGTCTGAACTTGTCTGGCAAGGCACAATGCAGTAGGAGCTAAAACACTAACTGAGAGCCACCTGAAGTCACTCTTAACATCCCCTCTCCTCCTGAAGAGACCCAAATTGGGCTGGACAAGCAGACTTCTAGGAATGGCCACTGCCAATCAGGACCCCGAATATGGGCGAGATGTTCGGCCATGAGAGATATCACAGCCAGAAGAGCTGAAAGGGGCATCTACATCTCCTTGGGTGCTACTCCAGGTGAGTGTGCCACTCCTCATCCAATGGAGAACCAGGCTGAGCTGACCACATGGTTAAAAGTTCCATCCCTGCATCCACCCCGCTCCCCCCACCCCTCCCCTCCCTATCTGTTTGGGGTAGTCCAGCTGGAAAGGGAAGGGGCTATGATCACTTGGGGTTCACACCATCTGGTGAATCCTGCTGAAATTTCTGGTGAGGACGTTGGTCTAAGGAGCAGTTTTGGCAAACCTGCGATGCCTTTCACAGCCAAATAGCTGCCTGCCACACTGATGAGATTTCTGTGAAATCCATACTGTTATTCCCTCTGCTCACCTCCCAACAAAAAGGGAGGTCATTTCGGCACCTCACCCCCTCCATCTAGCATAACCAGGCACGAGGCAAGACTTTGGTGGCTATTTGACTACAGGAAGAATTGCAACCTCCTATGGTTAGACAGCAGGGTTCACACAGGAAAGAAAGGCAGCCACTGTGGAACCAAATCACTGGGGTTAGAGATGTCCCACACAGCAGTGCTTCAGCACCAGCTGAGAGAGGGGGAGAGGGAGAGGGAGAAGGAGTGGGAGAAAACAGGATGTCTAAAAGATACTGGGTAATTTAGAGTCTTACCGGCAAATGTGCTGCTGGTGGTCGCATTCATCCCACAGGTGAGCTGACCCCTGCAGCCTGAAGCTGTCACTGAACAGTTACTGTATTCTGCCTGGCGCCTGACAGAATGGGCACAAACAACGGGTAAAGATGAGAATTGACCAGACGTGCTGGCAGTGCAGTTAGTGAGGCTCGACTGGACTTCCCTCGGAATGTGTTCCTGCGTGTGAGCATCAGACGAGTTTCCGTCATCAAATGGTTTGGCCATGCTTGCTAAACACCTGCTGGAAAACAAATGGCACAGCTTAATGCTGGCTAGGCCTGCATTTATATAAGCACCTTTCACAACCTCAGGTGGTCATCAATTTCACATCAACTATGTACTGACTGTAATGAGGTTGAAATTTGGATAATGCAATGACCAATTGGTGCCCCATAAGTTGTTCATAAAATCCCTACAGTGTGGAAACCAGCCACTCAAATTCACATCAACCCTCTGAGGAGCATCCCAACCAAACCCTGCATTGCCCATGGCCACCCCACCCAGCCTGCACATCCCTGGACTCTATGGGGCAATTTAGCATGGCCAATCCATCCTAACCTGTCCATCTTTGGACTGATGTGGAGGTGCCAGTGTTGGACTGGGGTGAACAAGGCCAGAAATCACATGACACCAGGTTATAGTCCAACAGGTTTATTTGACAACACAAGTCTCACTCCTTCTTCAGGTGTGGGAGGAAACCAGAGCACCCAGAGGAAACGCACACAGACACAGGGAGAATGTGCAAACTCCACACAGACAGTTGCCCAAGGGTGGGATTGAACCTAGGACCCTGGTGCTGTGAGGCAGCAGTGCTAACCACTGAGCTACCATGCCATCCTTTGCTTTAACATTATCAATTGTGGGTTAACTATTGGCCTGAATACTGGGGAGGACTCTGCGATTTTCTTTCAATAAATAGCACTTTTGCACCTTTTATATCCACTTGAGGGGATGAACAGAGCCTCTGTTAAATGTCATTTCCAAAATGGGATCCTACAAATAATGCATCATTCCCTCAGTACTGCACCTGTCTGCATTAAATACTCAAGTTTCTGGAACAGGATCAGAACTCACAATCTTCTGATTACAAAGCGAGAGAGAAAGCTACCCACTAGGCCACAGAATGCCCACACACGACTTGCAGCAGGCAATGAAAGGCAACTCACTTTCTCAACTTAAAAGGACAGTGTTTTTGCTGTGAACTGTTCCCCCAAAAGGGAACTCCCTTGCGTAACATCAGCGTACAAAGTGTTCTTAATCTCTATCAAGCACTGGGGAGTGATGACAAACAAAGTTGTAGCCTCCAGGCTTCTGTTGCATATCTTCAACCAAAAGCAGCCTCTCCCCTTAATGGCCACAGTTTCTGTATGGCCACTGTGGCAAAAGTGGGATTCACTTAAATGGGGTACCTATCTCACCCTCGCTATTATCTGCCACCTTCTCACAAATTGCCCCCCTAGTCCACAGCTGGACTCCTTCGGAAATGCTAAGCGCACAGAGCATTACTTGCTATGGACTTCGACTGTGTCTGGAGAGCTGGCTATTCGACTATGAAAAGCGCCGCTCCTCTTGACCTGAGCTGCCTGGGCGGTTGGGGGGTAAGTTCAGGATCCTACACAGAACCCGCGGCAGATATACCTCCCCGCCCACCAGAAGCAGGAGAGATCAGAATCTGAAATCAGGATGTTGCAGAGTCCATCACTACACGGGGGGGGATATTGAGCAGAGGGGATGCAGAATGAAGGAAATGGCTAAAAAAGAACCAAAGGTGACATGAGAAAGGAAACATACACAGCGAGTTGTTTGTGCTGCCTGAAAGGACAGTCAAAAATGGTGAAAAGGGAATGAAATACACATGTGAAAAGTTGCAAACAATGTTGAGAGAGAGAGAGGAGGGCAGTGGAATTAATTGTAGCTCTTTCAAAGAGCCAGCACAGTCAGATGGACCAAATGGGCCTTCTGTTTTGTATCAATCTATGCCACATCTAATTTGTCACGGAATTAAACTTACAAAAGGTACAGTGAGCAGATTAATTTTAGTTTGCGTTTAGGGCTGCCAGAGCTATATTACCACCAGCAGCAAAATGCAACTCCCCCTGTTTACGATTCCAAATTCAAATCTCAGTCCTGACAAAACCAAACTTCCTCTTTGACAATTTAAATAAGGATTAGAGCTGGGATTATGCAAGTGGTTTAGATAAACAAACAGAGCTGCAACAGTACCCGCACCTTAGTGTTTCAGCTACCAACTCCCTCATGGAGGGGCTGCTTCAAACAAAGTTCCCGCTCACTCAGTGGTGTTTAATCTGGGTTCAAACCCCAACCTGAGCTCAATTAGCCAATGCCAGGTAGACAGATGGGAGGAGGAAGGTGAGTAGGGCTGACCCTTCTAATTACAAGGAGGTGAGCACGATGTCCCCTGCAGTCGAATAGCCAGCTGACAATAGCTTGGGCTTGGTCAGCTCAGAAGTGGAATGGAATGAGGGGGCATTAGAGAATGAAATGTCTAAAACTGGTGGGAGGGGGCATGCATTTCAGATGAGAGCAGGAAAGTTCAAAGGACATGTGAGGAACACATTTTTTCTTTACACAGAGAGTGGTAGGAACGTGGAACCCACTGCCAGGGGTGATGGTGGAGGCAGATACGATAGGGGCGTTTAAGGGACTTTTAGATTTTTTTCCCCTTTATTCATTCACGGGATGAGGGCGTCACTGGCCATGCAGCACTTATAGCCCTTTCCAAATTTCCCAGAGGGCAGTTGAGAGTCAAACCACATTGCTATGGGTCTGGAGTCACATGTAGGCCAGACCAGGTGAGGATGGCAGTTTCCTTCCCTAAAGAACATTAGTGAACCAGATGGGTTTTTCCCAACAAATGGCAAGGATTCACAGTCACCATTAGCTTCTTAATTCTAGATATTTTATTGAATTCAAATTCCATTATTTGCCATGGTGGGATTTGAACTCCTGTCCCCAGGATGGGTCTCTGGATTAAAAGTCCAGCAATAATATCGCTAGGCCATCACCTCCCCGGCTAAGCACATGAGTATGCAAGGATGTGGACCAAGGGCAGGTAGAAGGGGTTAGTTTCATTTGGCATCATGTTCGGCACAACATCGTGGGCTGAAGGGCCTGTTCCTGCGCTGTACAGTTCTAACAGGTATCAGCTTCCGAGGTTAGAAGCTACAAGCCAACCGAGGAGAGGGTGGAAGTGTCCCTTTAAGGGGGTGGGGAGTTGCTGGTGTGGGGTGGAGGCAAGGCATGCTGCAGATCCCGCAGCAGCCCATAGTGGGCGCCCTCCTTCCTTTCGGCCACTCCCTGGGCTACTGGTTGTTTGCAAACAACAGCTCACATGTGGGGAACACTTAAAGTGGCACTACAAAACAAAAAAAAAAGCAGCGCACAGTTCATTCAAAATGCCAGCAAGGCGTCAAAAGATGTGATGTTTCCACCAGATTTCTGACCGGTTCATTTCTTAAAATGACAAGAGGAAAAAGAAAGCAAAGCAAGACCAAAATAAAATAAAATCAAGCGTGGAAGAATTAATTCCAGCCAACTTTTTAAATGTGATCACAGTGGAAAGGCCGAAGAATGAATGACTCTTGATACATTTTGTCCTAACGGTCATTTTATTAGAAAAAGAATTAAAGGCACAGGAGAGGGAGAGAAATAAAGGGGCATTATCGCTTTAAAATTCAGATTCTCACGCCGAGGCATGACATGACATGCTGAGAGTTTGGGATACGAATGAATATCGTCAAAGATATTGACATTTGAGGAGGAAAATCATTTGGAGTAAAGCCTTTAGCTTATTGCAACTATATAACGGAGATTAGAAATTCGGACTCTTAATTAAAACACTGTAACCGAACGCTGAGCACTTATTCAACATACATTTCTACCAATCTAAATATTCCCATTAATTTTGCATATTCCCAATTCTGACTTCGGACAATCGCAGGAACATTAACTGCAAGGAATTATCAATCGGGAATAAACTGTTACGTGTGCGAGCCTCTCCAATCCTGAGAGTAACATTGTGACTAACAGTATCCGAGGCTGCAATGGACAAAACACAATGATACATTTCACATCACGCTGAAACTCACCTGCGATCGGCTCCACTTTTAAAACACCATTGTCCAGACACACAGCCCTGTGTTTCCAGCCGTCACTTTTCAGAGGAGATTGTTGGAAAGAGGGGAAAACAAGTGAGATTTAAAATCTTAATCGCGTCAAGACAACATTCACTTTCTGTGCAATTTCAGGGAAGCGCTGATTCACTGAAACCTACCAAGAGGCAAAGTCCTGTGCACTACATAAAACCCAAAATCCCTTCCCCTTTAGGACGTTTTTCGGGAGAATGTGGATTTTAGATATAAATTATCGCAGTTTCTCCTCTCTCTCTGAGCTGCTCAGATGCAGTGAGTCATTCCGAGTCCATGTAAAAACCCAAACTGAATTCTCACTCAGCCTGCCCTGTGTCACACACTGAGCCTGACGTAACGCCTTCTCTGACAAGTTAGGGCTTGTTACTGAGTGGGAGATTCCCCTCTTAAAGGGCTAGCGTCCCTGTCAGGCATAGTATTCTCCTTTCTCCTTTCCTCCAGCCCCCCCCCCCCCCCCCCCCCCCCCCCCCCCCCCGCCCACCTCTGTGCAAGCCACATTACCACCACCACCCTATTCCCCCCCCCATTTTATTTTTATGAGGGGTCTCTTTCTGCACCGTGGTAGCATCCCTACCTCTGAGCCAGGAGGGTCTGGGTTCAAGTTTCACCTGCTCCAGTGGCAGCTCAGTGGTTAGCACTGCTGCCTCACAGTGCCAGGGACCTGGGTTCGATTTTCCCCCCTCAGGCAACTGTCCTGGTCGAGTCTGCGCATTCTCCCTGTGTCTGTGCGGGTTCCCTCCAGGTGCTCTGGTTAACCTCCCACAGTCCAAAGATGTGCAGGTTAGGGTGAATTGGCCATGCTAAATTGTCCCATAGTACAGGCTAGCTGGGTTAGCCATGGGGAAATGCAAATTTATAGGGTAGGGTGATGGTCTAGATGGGATACTGTTCAAACAGTCAGTGTGGATTTGATGGGCTGAATGGCCTGCTTCCACACTGCAGGGATTCTATGAGATGTGTCATAATGTCTCTGAACATGGTGATTTGGAAAAATAATCATTGGGTGACTTCTGCAGCTCAGAGGGATTTGCCTATCCATTTTGCTGTAGGGGCCCTCACTGTTGCATTCTCAATCCCATTTCCACAAACAGACAGCTTGCTAATGCCCTTAAAGGTTTGCTCAAATGAATGTGGAGAGCATTCAACCAGTTTAACCACCACCAGCCTGTCTCCCAGTGCTGCATGGAAAGAGAGTAGAAGCCAACACAGATACATTTATTTATTTATTCCCACGGACTGTGATTGCTGGGCCTGAGCCGAGTGCATGGACTGAATTGATTGTCTTGTTGCCTGGGTGAAAGTTCCTTTGGAGGTGAATCACAGTTAGGATATGATACAGAGACCTTCAGAGAGATAGCCCATTCATACTGCACATCCTATTTACAATTCCTTCAATCAGCTTTGAAATTGACCCTGTTCCTATCTAATTCCCTACTGAAGGTGCTGGCTCTTACTGTGATTGAGACACAACTGGGGTAGGAGCTTAGAGATAACAAGATAGGATGAACACAGCAGGCCAAGCAGCATCATAGGAGCAGGAAAGCTTGACGTTTTGGGCCTAGATCTTAGATTGGTTCACAGAAAGACTGCCCTGGTTGTTGTCTTAGGTCCAGTATTTCCTCACGTCATTTTTTACCACCTCCCACTTGTCAATGCAGATATCAATTGTTGAAAAGCTATTCGGCTACCGAGGGCATTATCACGAAACACAATCTTTGGCACATCTGGCTCACACATTCACATGGCACACTCACTCACCTGGCACACTCACTCACCTGGCACATTCACTCACCTGGCATACTCACTCACCTGGCACACTCACTCACCTGGTATACTCACCAGCACATACAATGCACCCACCTGATATGCTTGGCACACACACACTCCCTGGCACATGCACATACATCCTGGCATACACACACACCTGGTGTATACACACACACACACACCCTGGTACATACACCCACCCACTGACATATACAGACATAAATACACATGCCTTGGGGTGTGCTCTCACTTACACACACACAGACACGCAGACAGACAGACACACTCACATAAACATATACAGAGATAGACACACAGATACACACACACAGACACACTCACATAGACACACACATGCACACACAGAGACACACATACACGCAAACAGAAACTCATACACACGCACACACACACAGACAGAGACTCACACACACACACACACACAGGGACACACACACACAGAGACACACACACAGACTCTCACACACACACGCACACACAGACTGAGACACACACACACATGGACAGAGACTCACACACACGCACACACACACAGGGACACACACACACACTCACACACACACACACTTGTACAAATACTTGCACATTTGCACAGTCTCCTGTAGGAGTCATCAGGCAGCCTTTAGCAGCATTAACCCTGGTGTTTTCCCATTTCCCTCATCCAGACTCCTCTCTGAGAGTGCTGCACTGAAGAACAGCAGAAACCAGGGAGTCAGTAACAGAGTTAGCCTGTGCTCTGTGTCAGGGAGTGGGTTTACTGCTGGGAGACTGGAACACTGTGAGACAATGTGATGGGGAATCCTCATTATCCCCACCCCCACCCTTCACCTGGGTTTGTCTGGAGTCCGGTGCTGCATATCCCCGAGAATATTTTTCTACAACAACAAAAACAGAAGTTACTGGAAAAGCTCAACAGGTCTGGCAGGATCTGTGAGGGAAAAAACAGAGTTAACGTTTCAGGTCCGGTGACACTTCCACAGAACTGGGAGCTGAGCTTTTCCAGCAACTTTGTTTTTGTTCCTGATTTACAGCATCTGCAGTTCTTTCGGTTTTTATTTAACATTTTTCTTTTAATTGTCCATAAAACCTCCTGAGCAGGTCTGATTATTCATGCAAACCAGCACAAACCTTTTCATCCCAGATATATATAAGAAAAGATTAAGTTTTTATAAATGGGAATTTTTAATTTGCAAATCATGTACAGTCGGGACAAGTCCTTTCCTCTTCAGGTTTTCTCCCTACATCTCATGATGGCTCTGAATTTCCCTAATTCTGCATCACATTTAAACCATTTACTCAAACAATCACACTGACAACCTCCTGATTTACTTGAACTACAGCTGACACTAAGCCACATCAGGAGATATTAGGGCAGGAAACTAAAATATGCCTCACAGCAACAGAAAGGTTCTGTGCAGGAATTCCAGACTCTACACTTATAACACTGAGTGCTCCTGAGAATTAAGTGACTTTTTTTTCACTCTCAATATGACTTCACTGCGAAAGCATTTTGGGTTTTTATTGTAAGGTACAGAGGTTTAGAATTTTTTTTACAAAATACTGTACTCACCCACGGAGATGCTGCAGGTACTTACTGGCAAGGTTCCTAGAGATTAGCACTGCAGGAAGTGAGTGGATTGAGTGAGATAACAAGCTGATCTACACAATTTTGACACCACCCTCTCTCAGAAGTAAAAATCTTGAGTCATTTCCTCATTAGGCCACAGGCCATTTTGCCAAGCCTAGTCTGGTCTGATGGCAGCTGTTAATACCCAGACTTTTAGATCATTCCCATTGGCTTCCATTTCCATTAAAGATCCATTTGTATCCACATCCCTTCAGAACCCTTGCTGCCAATATTCGCCCACCCTAATTCTGCAGCCCCACAAACTCCACTTTCCTGCAACCTGACCTTCTGACCATTTCTTATTGTAATCACTCCACTGTGCGCCTTCATTTCCTGAAGAAGGGTCTAGGCCCGTAACATCAGCTTTCCTGCTCCTCTGATGCTGCTTGGCCTGCTGTATTCATCCAGCTATACACCTTGTTATCTCTGATTCTCCAGCATCTGCAGTTCCTACTAACTCTGTGCCTTCAGCTGTTCGGACCTTACACTTTCCAATTCCTCTCTAAATCACCACCCCCCCTACTCCCTTTGAATTGCCCCTTAGCAGTGATCACTGATCCAATTGATAGTCATCTGTCTGAAAACACCTACATGTCTCAGGGTCACATTTTGCCGGGTAGATCTTGCTGTGTTGGTACATTTCCCCACACCCCCAGTGAGCATTGCCATGTTGTTCCCTGGCCTTCACAGTTAACATCTACTCTGCCTCATCAAGGAACACAGAGTGAGAAACAGGGCCAGGAATTCAACTCCTACCCCGCCAGTTTACCCTACCCTCCTCCAAAAACACCCTCCCCCAACCCTCAACACTCTCCTCCTCACCTTCTCAGCTCACACACCATTCACATCCCCTCACCCACATGTCCTACCCCCCCCCCAACAATGCCTCCCCCATACCCATCTCCCACACAAGCGGTCCCTTCACAAGCCATCTCTTCACAATCCTCCCTCACATCCCCCCACCCTCGCACTTCCCCCACACCCCATCCCCCACACCCTCAATCTCCCCTTTACATCCCCTCTATGTACACCCTCCATCGCACGCACCCATACCTCCCACACCCCCATCCACACAACTCCCATTCCCCACACCCCCCTCCATGCCCCCATTCACCCACTCCCATTCCCCCAGCACCCCTCCCACTAACACACCCCTCCCCCACAGCGCCAACCACAGCACACCCCTTAGCCCAAGCACTACACACCCATGTCTCACACCCCTTCCCCTCACACCCCTTCCCCCCGCCCCTTGCACCACTACACTGTTCCACCCACACCCCATCCACCGCACAACCTTATGCCCCAATGCCCCACAACCATAACACACTTCACCCATTACATGCCATTTCCCCTACACTGTGCCCCCTCACGCACCCCACCGCCCACTTCCATCTCCATCCTGTTGTGGCTGCATTACATTCTCCCTGATCATTACTGCATCGTGTCAACGTTGTCAAGGAGATGTGAAGGCTCTCATGGTCGAAGTGCTGCTGGGACTGGACAGTGGATATGCACAAGACCAGGTTCAAGTAACTAAATCCCCAAGCTGAGGATAAACCTATGACCTTACTGATAGGCATGGTCAGGAATCAGACTATAGGTTATAGTCCAAAAGGTTTTATTTGAAATCATAAGTTTATGGAACGTAGCCCCTTTGTGAGATGAAGTGAGAGAGCAGCACACAGACACAGAATTTATAGTCAGAGAGATCAACAGCAGAGAGATCAAAAGATCATAGAAATGGTGTGAGTGGAGTGTCGAATATTGACTCTCTGCAGTGATCCGCAGTTAGACTGTGTGAATAAAGTGTCAACAGCTGAATAACAGGCAAAGGGATGACCCAGTAATCTGATTAAATGAGGCAGAGAGATAATTGCAAAAAAAGTTAAAAATAAGGTGGTGCTGGAGACAAAATAAATGGCTGGAATAACATGAGCGGTATAAGAGTCGCATGCTGAGGGTCTAACAAAAGTAATAAGTAGTCCAAAACCGTACAAACTAATTAAGGTAAAGAGATCATAACCATTTATCAAGATGATGCTGTCAAAACAGGACAGTAAGGAAGATTTTACAGATACAGAACAGTGTAGTGGGGGTCACATGTAGCACGTTATGAACACAAGATCCTGATTGAGGCCGTCCTCATGGGAACCGAATTTGGCTCTCAGCCTCTGCTCAGTGACACTCTGTTGTTGTGTATCCCAAAGTCTGCCTTAGAGGACATTTACCCGAAGATCTGAGGCCGAATGTCCTTGACCCGCTGAAGTGTTCCCCCACTAGGAGGGAACATCTCTGTCTGTCAATTGTTGCGCAGTGTCCATTCATCTGTTGTCGTAGTGTCTGCGTGGTTTTGTCAATATACCATGCCTCAGACATCCTTGCCTGCAGCGTGTGAGATAGACAACGTTGGCCAAGTCACGTGAGTACCTGCTGTGTACGTGGTGGGTGGTGTTCCCATGTGTGACGATAGTGTCCATGTCCATGACCTGACGCATCTTCCAGAGATTACCATGACAGGGTTGTGTGGTGTTGTGCTGGAGGCTGGGAACTTTGCTGTGATGTAACCTGTTGGACTATAACCTGGTGTCGTCTGATTTCTGATATGGTTCACCCCAGTCCGACACCAGCACCTCCACAACTTTTACTGATGGGCACAGTGCAGCGACCCATTGCATCTTTAACAAGTTTTAACCCGAGTTCTTTTCGTTCAGGTGAATATATAAATTGTACACTCTCCATCCCTACTGCGGCTGTATCTTCCTAAACCTCCCGACACTCCTTATCATATGTTCCCTGTTTATAAGTGAAGCCCAGTTTAACAAAGCAAGTCCAATAAACTCCCTCTGTGTTCAGCAACAGCCTGAGTCTCAGTGGGTAGTGCTCTCACCTGTCGCCCAGGAGGTTGTCAGTTGAAGTCCTTCAGGACTGTACCTCCATTCAGACTTAGTGGCTCAGGTGGAGGTGAATCTTTTTTGCCTGGGACATTGAACCAAAGTTTCATCTGGCCTCTCAGATGCACGCAGGAGATCCCACAACCACCATTTCAAATTTGAGCAGGAAGGGGTGATCTCCCCAGGATCCCTCCTCATCATCCAAGGCCCCAGACCCAGCTCCGCATTGAAGCATCAATTCACCTGCACTTCATTTAATTCAATCTACTGCATTCACCGCTCATGATGCACTCTCCTCTACACTAGGGAGATGAAGCGTAGACTGGGTGACCGCTTCACAGAACATCTGTGTTCTGCTCGCAAAAAACACCCTGTGCTACCAGTTGCCTGCCACTTTAACATACCACCCTGTTTCCCTGGCCAACATCTCTGTCTCAGTCTTGCTGCAGTGTTCCAGTGAAGCTCAGCGCAAGCTGGAAGAACAACACCTCATTTTCCTTTTGGGGACCCCGCAGCCTTCAGGACTCAATATCAAGTTCAATCATTTTGGAGCCTGAAACACCTCCTTTCCATGTCCCTTCCCCAAGTCTCACAACCCGGGCCCTGTCATCACATGGGCTGCTTTCAGCACAGCCAACCCATTCTCACCCTCTCATGGTTCTCATTATCAGATGTTTCTCCTTCCCTGGCTTACCATTTGCCATCCCTTTGTATGCCTAACTGTCTCGCTGTCTCTCTGAGCTCCGTCTCTCCACCTATCCTTTCACTCCTTCCCCACTCCTGCCTTCAGCACATATACCACTTTTTCCTAGTCACTACTAGGAAGGGACACTGGACCCAAAATGTTAACTCTGTTTCTCTCCACAGAGGCTGCCAGTCCTGCTGAGTTTCTCCAGCAATTTCTGTTTTTGCTTCAGATTTCCAGCATCTGCAGTTCTTTGGCATGTTATCAGCGCCCCCCCTAACCAATTCCTAGCCAACTCCCACATCAGTCCCACCAGCCCAGGAAACAGTCAGCTAAACATTTGTTGCATTCCCTCTATGGCAAGAACATTCTTTCTCAGATAAAGAGACCAGAACTGCATATAATACTTCAGGTGTGGCCCTGTACAATTGCAGCAAGACATCCTTGTGCCTACACTTGAGTTATTGCACTCTGAAGCCCAACATACCATTTGTCTTCCTTAGAAATGCAAACCTGTCTTTAGGGTGTTCAGTAAAATCCCAGCTGGTGATCTGATGCAAAGCAACTGCTCTCAGTTATGTGCATTGTTCAGTGTATTTTTAGTAAACAGACGGTGTCGCATTAGGATAGCGACGCAGAACATATTGCTAACTGGACATTGCTGCGCCTCTCTTGCTGTTGGAGTTTTGTGAAGGGGCTGGACTTTCTCGCTGTGAGTTCAGTCTCCCCCAGCTTAAGCCTCTGGTCCTGAGCAATAGAAAATCACAGCGTAACATTTCTCTCAGAATTTCAGTGGCTTATGAGAGGCTGCAGACGGATCGTCCGGCCCCATCTTCTCATGGATCAGAAATGAAAGGACAACACTTCTCTCTACCCCCCACTAGGGTGGCACAGTGACTCCGTAGTTAGCACTGCTGCCTTACAGCGCCAGGAACCAGGGTTTGATTCCAACCTCAGGTGCCTGCGTGGAGTTTGCATGTTTTCCCTGTGCCTGTGTGGGTTTCCTCTGGGATCCCAGGTTTCCTCCCACAGTCCAAAGGTGGATGTATTGGCCACGCTAAATTGTCCCAGGGATGTGTAGGTTAAGTATGTTAGCCATGAGAAGTACAGGGTTATGGGTGGGGGTGGGGCGTGTAGATCTGGGTGGGATGCCCTTCGGAGGGTTGGTGTGGACTCGATGGGCCAAATGACCTGCTTCCACACTACAGGGATTCTATGATCTAGTGCTGTACCATTTACCCTGCCTCCTGACATTAGTTTCACAGCATCCCTGTTCTTACTGCATGCATCCTCCACCCTGTCGGAAGGTCAGCATCTGCATTTAATCATAAAGTCAAAGAGGTGTACAGCAGAAAATAAAGGCAGTTTGGCACATCAAAGTCAAAATCAAGTGCCTAAACATTCCAATCCCATTTTCCAGCACATGACCCATAGCCTTGGCATCTCAATTTTACATCTAAATAATTATGAAGATTCTGCCTTTATTTCTATATTTATACGTCCCCCTTCACAGCTTCAGAAGGGTCCATATCAATGCATGACCAATTAATCACCCTTTAAAGTTTACCTTTGTTGCCGCAATGCGAAACGCAATAACCAATGTAGGCACAGCAAGATCCCACGGAGACCGATGTGGTAATGCCTAGATGAGTTATTTGTAGTGATGTTAGTTGAGGGATAGGTATTGCCCAGGGCACCCTTGCTCCTGGTGAAGCAGATGGTATTACATCCACCTGAGAGGGACTCAGTTTAATGTCACATCAAAAAGGCAGGACTGCAACACTCCCTCGGTGCTGCTACTGAGGGATACTGGCCAGGATTTTTGAGTCAGCCTTTCTCACTCGGTATTGTCCTGGGCTGTTCCTGTGGAGCACAGGGTACAGACACCTCTTGGCTTGTCTCTCATGCTGCGTTCGTAGGCAGTACAAAGCAAGCGAGGGGAAATGGTTAACCACATGGGGCTTACAGTAAAATGTGACACCTTCGTTAAATTGACGAGCGATTGCTCTTTTCACACGCAGATTAGAAAGTGCGCAATCAGGTGAGAAAGGCAAATTGATTTTACAAATCTGATCATCTGCAGAAAAACTCTGACACTGACTGCTAACTTCATGTCAATAACCAAAAGCTTTCCAGCTTCCCTATCCCAATGAGAGTGGTGTGGTGGTAATAACACTGGGCCAAGTAAGCCAGACACTCCAGGCTAAATGCTGTGGGCACTTGGGTTCGCATCCCACTGTGGCCAAGGGGAAATTTAGATCAATGAAGAGCTGGAATTAAAAATGAGCTTAATGGAACCCGTGTTTAAAAACTCATCTCACTCACTGTTGAAGGAAATCAGCTTTCTTTATCTGATCTAGTGACTCCAGCTCCACAGCAATGGAGTTGACACTTAGCTGCCTTCTGAAATGCACTTTGGGTTCATGTACCATTAGGGATGGGCAACATCCTGTGAACACATTGAAAAAACAAGACTCAGCAATCTTAAACTTCACGCTGCTGCTTAGAGACGGGAGTTTACAACGGTCCCACATTTAGACAGGAAAAAAAGGATTTGTGTTCATCCTCATCCTGAATGCATCCCAAAATGTTCTCATAATCAACAGACTTCGGGGAAAGGCAAGACTTGTGTTTCTGTAGTGCCTCAGGATGTTCGAAAGCACTCTGTCGTTCTGCTTTGGGTATCTCTGCTGCCTCACGGCGCCAGGGACCTGGTATCGATTCCACCCTCGGGTTACTGTCCGTGTGGAGTTTGCACATTCTCCCCATGTCTGCGTGGGTTTCCTCCAGGTGCTCCAGTTTCCTCCCACAGTCCAAAGATGTGCAGGTTAGGGTGGATTGGCCGTGCTAAATTGCCCGTAGTGTTCAGGGATGTGCAGACTATGTGGATTAGCCATGGGAAATTCAAGGTGACAGGGATAGAATTAGTGGGGCGTGGGTCTGGGTGGGATGCTCCTCAGATGGACTCAATGGGCCGAATGGCCTGCTTCCACACTGTAGGGATTCTATGAAATGGAGATATTACATCCTGGTAGGAAGAATGAGCAGGTCACACACTAATTGGGGTACAGAGACAGAGAAAGCTGAGGTCCAGAAGCAGAAATAACTAAAAGTAGTGAAACAGGTTAAATAGATCATTAAACACAAAGTCAGAAGTCACATGACATCGGATTATAGTCGAACAGCTTTATTTGAAATCACAGGCTTTCGGAACACTGCTCCTTCATCAGGTTCACCAAAGCTTGCCCATCATCCACAAGGCATAAGTCAGGAGTGTGACTGATGGATTTGATTTGTTGTCATGTGTACCTAAGTACAGTGAAAAGCTTTGTTTGTGAGCAGTATCAGGCAGGTCATAGCAAGTAAGGACATACAGATCATAGGGTGAAAAAGACTTGGACAGAGTAAGGCATACAGGCTACGTTGCACAGGATGTGCACCAGGCAAGATCAACATTAACAAGACCAATGTTATTTGAAGTTGGAGAGTCCATTCCTCAATCTAATAATGGCAGGGAAGAAGCTGTTCTTGAACCTCCTGGTGGGTGTGTTCAAGCTTCTGCATCTTCTGCCTGATGGAAGATGCTGTAGGACAGCATTCCTGATGTGGGAGGGTCTTTAATGATGTTGGCAGCCTTTCTGCAGCAACGAGAAGATAAATGGAGACCATGGATGGAAGGTTGGCTTCTGTGATGGTCTGGGCTGTGCACGCCACCTTCTGTAGTTTCTTACGGTCCTGGGCAGAGCAGTTGCCATACCAGGCCGTTATGCACCGAATGCTTTCTGTGGTACATCTGTAAAATTGATGAGTGTCCTTATGGATGTGAAGGAATATTTCCCACTTGCCCCTGAATGGGGGCAGCCCCAACAACACTCAGAAAGCTTGACACCATCCAGGACAAAGTAGCCCACTCGACTGGCACCACATCCACAAACATCCCACTCCCTCCACCACCGATGCTCAGTAGCAGCAGTGTGTACCATCTACAAGATGCACTGCAGAAATCCACCAAAGATCCTGAGACAGCACCTTCCAAACCCACGACCACTTCCATCTAGAAGGCCAAGGGAAGCAGATACATGGGAACACCAGCCCCTCTGTTCCCCTCTGAGCCACTCACCATCCTGACTGAGAAATATATTGCCGTTCCTTCACTGTCGCTGGGTCAAAATCCTGTAACTCCCTACTGAACAGCATTGTAGGTGTCCTTTCACCACATGAACTGCAGGGGTTCAAGAAAACAGGGCAACTAGGGATAGTAAATAATAAATGCTGGCCCAGCCAGCAACACCCTAAGATGGGACATCAGAGCCTTTGAAGCCACAGGAATGAATTCTATTCCCTGAGCCTCGCAAATCATGACTGATGTTTAATTAGGATTGGTTCAGAATTGTTTGATCACCAGTGGGACAGCACCTCATGTGGAAGTTGACAGACAGTAGCCTTTATCGAAGTGTGGTGCTTCCCACAGTCAAATAGTTTACCAATATTCAAGATTCACACGTGCAAATAAGAGGCTTACTGTTTAGGAGCTGTCTGCATCCTAAACTGAGCCCCTAAGGTCAGGAACACCTAAAAAGATGCACAGCTCATAGAGAGAGCCAGTTGGGAAATCAAAAGGATGCACATCTATTTAACTGGCAAACATTTCTAGGATGCCCCACATGGGAATATGTGATGATATGTATTAGAACACAGAACAGTTCATCACCTCAGGGTAATAAACAGACGCAACTCATGTGTGCCCCAGGTTGCTGAATAGTCTTCAGGCCTCAGGAGTCTGTCCCCTCTGAAGGATGCTCTTTGTTGAAAGACTGCCTGGTCCTAAACCTTAGAGAACAAGGTGTGGAGTTGGATGAACACAGCAGGCCAAGCAGCGTCATAGGAGCAGGAAAGCTTGACGTTTCGGGCCTAGACCCTTCATCAGAAATGGGGGAGGGGAAGAGGGTTCTGAAATAAATAGGGAGAGAGGGGGAGGCGGATAGAGTATGGATAGAGGAGAGGATAGGTGGAGAGGAGGCAGACAAGTCAAAGAGGCGGGGATGGAGCCAGTAAAGGTGAGTGTAGGTGGGGAGGTAGGGAGGAGATAGGTCAGTCCAGGGAGGACGGACAGGTTAAGGGAGCGGGATGAGGTTAGTAGGTAGGAGATGGGGGTGTGGCTTGAGGTGGGAGGAGGGGATAGGTGAGAGGAAGAACAGGTTAGGGAGGCAGGGACGAGCTGGGCTGGTTTTGGGATGCGGTTGGGGGAGGGGAGATTTTGAAGCTTGTGAAATCCACATTGATACCATTGGGCTACAGGGTTCCCAGGCTGAATATGATTTGCTGTTCCTGCAGCCTTCGGGTGGCATCATTGTGGCATTGCAGGAGGCCCAGGATGGACATGTCGTCTGAGGAATGGGAGGGGGAGTTGAAATGGTTCGCGACTGGGAGGTGCAGTTGTTTGTTGCGAACTGAGCGCAGGTGTTCTGCAAAGCGGTCCCCAAGCCTCCGCTTGGTTTCCCCGATGTAGAGGAGGCCACAACGGGTACAGCAGATGCAGTATACCACATTGGCAGATGTGCAGGTGAACAGCTGCTTGATGTAGAAAGCCTTCTTGGGGCCTGGTCTGGGGGTGAGGGAGAAGGTGTGGGGGCAGGTGTAGCACTTCCTGCGGTTGCAGGGAAAAGTGCCGGGTGTGGTGGGGCTGGAGGGAAGTGTGGAGCGGACAAGGGAGTCACGGAGAGAGTGGTCCCTCCGGAAAGCAGACAAGAGTGGGGAGGGAAAAATGTCTTTGGTGATGAGGTCGGATTGCAGATGGCAGAAGTGTCGGAGGATGATGCGTTGGATCCGGAGGTTGGTGGGGTGGTACGTGAGGACGAGGGGGATTCTTTTTTGGTTGTTATTGCGGGGAAGGGGTGTGAGGGATGAGTTGCGGGAAATGCGGGAGACACGGTCGAGGGCATTCTTGACCACTGCGGGGGGGGGGAAGTTGCGGTCCTTGAAGAATGAGGACATCTGAGATGTACGAGAGTGGAATGCCTCATCCTCGGAGCAGATGCGGCGGAGGCGAAGGAAATGGGAATAGGGGATGGCATTTTTGCAGGATGGTGGGTGGGAGGAGGTGTATTCCAGGTAGCTGTGGGAGTCAGTGGGCTTGAAATGGATATCGGTTTCTAAGTGGTTACCCGAGATGGAGACAGAGAGGTCCAGGAAGAGGAGAGAGGTGTTAGAGATGGTCCAGGTGAACTTAAGGTTGGGGTGGAAGGTGTTGGTGAAGTGGATGAACTGTTCGAGCTCCTCGTGGGAGCACGAGGTGGCACCGATACAGACATCAATGTAACGGAGGAAGAAGTGGGGTTTAGGGCCAGTGTAGGTGCGGAAGAGGGATTGTTCCACATAACCTACAAAGAGGCAGGCATAGCTTGGGCCCATGCGGGTACCCATGGCCACCCCCTTTGTCTGTAGGAAGTGGGAGGACTTGAAAGACAAGTTGTTGAGGGTGAGGACGAGTTCGGCTAAGCGGATGAGGGTGTCGGTGGAGGGGGATTGGTCCGTTCTGCGGGACAGGAAGAAGTGGAGGGCCTTTAGGCCATCTGCATGGGGAATACAGGTGTATAGGGACTGGATGTCCATAGTAAAAATGAGGTGTTGGGACCAGGGAATTGGAAGTTCTGGAGGAGGTGGAGGGCGTGGGTGGTATCACAGACGTAGGTAGGGAGTTCCTGGACCAGGGGGGTGAAAATGGAGTCTAGGTAGGTGGAGATGAGTTCGGTGGGGCAGGAGCAGGCAGAGACAATGGGTCGACCAGGACATTCAGGTTTGTGGATTTTGGGAAGGAGATAGAAGCGGGCAGTGCGGGGTTGGGGAACGATGAGGTTGGAGGCGGTGGGTGGGAGGTCACCTGACTTCACCAACACCTTCCACCCCAACCTTAAGTTCACCTGGACCATCTCTAACACCTCTCTCCCCTTCCTGGACCTCTCTGTCTCCATCTCGGGTAACCACCTAAAAACCGATATCGATTTCAAGCCCACCGACTCCCACAGCTACCTGGAATACACCTCCTCTCACCCACCTTCCTGCAAAAATGCCATCCCCTATTCCCAATTCCTTCGCCTCCGCTGCATCTGCTCCCAGGATGAGGCATTCCACTCCCGTACATCTCAGATGTCCTCATTCTTCAAGGACCGCAACTTCCCCCCCCCCCGCAGTGGTCAAGCACGCCCTCGACCGTGTCTCCCGCATTTCCCGCAACTCATCCCTCACACCCCGTCCCCGCAATAACAACCAAAAAAGAATCCCCCTCGTCCTCACGTACCACCCCACCAACCTCTGGATCCAACGCATCATCCTCCGACACTTCCGCCATCTGCGATCCGACCTCACCACCAAAGACATTTTTCCCTCCCCACTCTTGTCTGTTTTCCTTTTGGATCTCCAAGTGAACAAAAATCCCTTGGCGGGGAAAAGAGATAGTAGGAATATGGGATTAGGTTTGAATACATCATGGTTGGCACAGACATAGTGGGCCGAAGGGCCTGTTCCAGTACTTGTGGATATTAGGACGACCACAATATTAGTGAGCGGAACACACAGTATGAGGATAAGTTTAATTTTATTACAAAAAATACATTCTAATGCAATTTACATGTAAAGTACATTTTTCGGTGGAAAAAGAACTAGGCTTTTGGGATTCACATCTCTTCACAAGGAGTCAACAGCTCAGTTTAGAAAAGGCTGGTGAAAAATCTGGATGAAAATTAAGCAAACCATTAGATTTTCAGGGAGATATTTCTGTCCCTTGAGAAACATTGCTCCCAGATTTGCAAATGCACATCTGTTCGTCATATGTCCTTGAAAGGGTTTGGCTGCAAAATGGTATTGCAAAGATTCAGGCAAAATCAGCAACCCTTTGAGATGATTCACACATGAGAATAATTTGCTGAAAGTCCCTAAAAGTGGGAGGTTTCTGCTCAAGTTCTGGTATTTTAGTCCAGGGCTGTTTGAGTTCAGGTCAAGCAGGGTCACATTCACATTGAAATCTTCCCTGTGAATGGATCAGGTGCCAGATACACAACATTCTTCTACATTTCATCAGTTTGCCACAGTTTGATTGGATGGAACTGAGGCACATTACATCACTTCTGGCCAATGGGAGGGCAGCATAGAGCAGATGACATAATTTCATCTCCTGTGTACGAATTCACCCATCCAAACAGACGAAACAAAGGTATGAATTGTCTCTAATCTCAAACTGTTCCTCAACTCGCCAAGTTCCACTCCCCCCACTCCATCTTTTCTTTTTGCCTGTTAGGTACTTTCCTCCCCTCCTTCTCACTCCCCCACTGAACCACCCATCCTCCACACTTCCTCCCTCCCCCCACCCCTCCCACCAATTGATCACTCAAACTGGTGAAAGGTCATCCAGACCAAAAACTTGTTCTCTCTCCGTAGGTGCTGCCAGATCTGGTGAGCATTTCTAGCTCCTCCTGTTTGGAATTGCATCCCTGTGCCTCTACTCTCTACTACTGGTCTAAGGGTTTCTAGCAGCTTCCACACCTTTTTTCTTAATTTCAAAATGTACTTTATTCGTAAAAAATATCCTTATAAATGTACACATGGTAACAAACACAATTTGCTTCTGTACAGTAGTGTGTCGAGGAAACAAACAAACATTGGAGTTTGACCCCATCCAAACAAACCAAAGGCATCTCTTGCTGGGACCGGACCATATTTACATGCATTGGGCACCAAGATGGTCCGATAACTGAACGAAACCCTGTTTAACTTCAGCAGGAAGCCCTCAGACAGTGGTCTTTCCCCACCGCGCCTTGGTGGCTCCTACTCTGAGCTTCAGTGTGTCCCTCAGCACATAGACCTGGACCTTGGAATGTGCCGGTCTGCAACACTCATTTCGGGCCAATGCCTTTGTTCTGGAAGGCCAGCAAGGTTCGGGCAGACAAAATAGCATCTTTCATCAAGTTGATGCTCCTCTGGGCGCAGTTAATGTTTTTCTTGGTGTGCGTCCCGGAGAACAGACTGCGGAGCAGTTTCCACACCTACCCCATCCCCACCTCGCTGCCATTCTAGGATTACCATTCATGATCCTCACACCTCTGGGATAGTTGAGGCATGAACAACATTTAAGAATCATTTGGACAATTATTTGAAGCATCATTGACCACAAGGTGACGGGCCAAGAGCAAGAAAATGGGATTAGATTAGTTGGGTGTTCGATGAATGGTGTGGACATGATCTCTTTCCATGCTATAAAACCCTATGACTGCTCTGACAGCCAATGCTACATGAGCCAAACTTTCTCTAAAATGTTCTCCAGCTGAACTGCCGTCTTCAACACATATCATCCATCCATCACCCCCTCCCCTCTCACCCCTCCCCATCCCAATATCCAGTCCACTGATCCCATCCTCAGCCACTGTCTCAGGCTAAACCAATCTGTTTGCAGCCTGGGAATCCTGTGTGACACTGGACAGAGAAAAAGTATGGAAGAAAGAGAGAGAAAGATCATAAGAAGGAGGAAAACAGAAATAGACCATTCAGCCCATCAAGCCTGCTCCACCATTCGATACGATCGTCGTTGTTCTGATCATCCTCAACTCCACTTTCCTGCCGTTTTCCCTATAACATAAGAACAGAAACAAAGACAGATTGCATTTACATAGAGACAGTAGGAACTGCAGATGCTGGAGAATCTGAGATAACAAGGTGTAGAGCTAGATGAACACAGCTGGCCAAGCAGCATCAGAGGAGCAGGAAAGCCGACATTTTGGGTCTGGACCCTTCTTCAGAAAAATGTGTAGCAGGGTCCAGACCTGAAACATCAGCTTTCCTGCTCCTCTGATGCTGCTTGGCCTGCTGTGTTCATCCAGCTCTACACCTTGTTATCTTGCATTTACATAGCACCCTTCGTAACCTTAGGATGTCTCTAACTCTTTATCATCAATTAAATGCTTCTCGAAATGCTTGTGGGAGTGTCCTGTGTGTAAAATTTTTATTTTCACTACAAGGATGGCTACATTTTAAAAGTACTTCATTGGCTCGAAGATTCTTTGGCACAACCATCATTGACACCTTGTAAAAAAAATTTTTTTACCGAGTTCTCAACTGGCAAAAGAAAAACTGCAATGCTGTATGTTGGACCTCAGTCATTGAGAGAACCAGGTAAACAAACCTTTGCGTGTGTCTGTCTGTCTGTGTGTGCGTGTGTGTGTGTTTTTCCTTTTTTAAGTAGTGGATCTGTTTACACAATAAGCTGGTTAGACTCTGTGTGTATTTGTATTATCACTGGGATATGTTTCCATTTGTCTGACAGAGTCTCTGGTCAGGTGAAAGCCTCACAACTCACTGACATCACCTCCCACACCCCCTCACCCCAGGCGAGCTTGTTTCAGTCCATGCAATGGGGTCCTGTTGTGTGTACAAACTTAATTTTGTTTGTCAAGGTGAGGGGATTGGGAAATGGAACAGCGCTTTCACCTTGAGATCCAGCGCAGGGTGCTCAGGGAGCAAATGGTCTGTGTCAATCACAGCTGTTTGTGTTGGCCTCCAGTGTTGTCCCCCTCCTTGCGTGAGACGCCTCAGTAACCACGTTCACCTCTGAGCCAGAGGTGAACGTGGGTGGGGGGGTGGTGTTAGGGTGTGGCCATGATTGGCAAGGCCAATGGTGCCCATCCCTAATTGCCCTTGAACTGAGTGGCCTGCCCAGCACCTCATCTCATAGGGCAGTTAACAGTCATAGAGTCATGGAGCTGTGCAGCACAGAAAGAGACCCTTCAGTCCAACTCGTCCATGCCAACCAGATATCCTAAATTAATCTAGTCCCATTTGCCAGCATTCGGCCCATATCCCTCTAAACCCTTCCTATTCATGCACCCATCCAGATACCTTTTAAATGTTGTAATTGTACCAGCCTCTACCACTTCCTCTGGCAGCTCACTCCATACTCGCACCACCTTTTGAATGGAAAAGCTGTCCCTTAGGTCCCTTTTAAATCTTTCCCCTCCCACCTTAAACCTATGCCCTCTAGTTTTGGACACCCCTACACCCTGGGGAAAAAACCTTGGCTACACACCCTATCCACACCCTTCATGATTGTATAAACCTCTATAAAGTCACCCCCTCAGCCTCCAATGCTCCAGGGAAAATAGTCCCAACCTAATCACAACCACATTGCTGTGGCTGTGAAGTCATATGTAGGCTCAGACTGGGTAAGGATGGAAGATTTCCTTCCTCGAAGCACATTACCGGAATTAATGATTTTTACTCAGTGCTTCACTTATACAGGACATTGGTAAGACTCCATTTGGAGTAAAGCAACAGTTTGTGAGTGTGTTGGAGCCAGTTCAGACATGGCTCGTGAGACCAGTACCTGGCCTGAGAGGCCTGTCTAATGACAAAAGGTTGGATAACCTGGGCTAGTATTTGTTGGAGTTTGAAAGGGTGAGAGATGACTTGACTGAAACATACAAGAGTCTGAGGGGATCTGAGGTTCCGAGGAAGGGTCACTGGACCTGAAACGTTCACTTTGATTTCTCTCCTCAAATGCTGCCGGACCTGCTGAACTTTTCCAGCAATTTCTGCTTTTGTTTCTGACTTCCAGCGTTTGCAGTTCTTTCTGATTTTATTTAAGATTTGACAGGGTGGATGTGGTGAGAACTTTCCCTGTTGTGGGAGAATCTAGAACGAGGGGTCACTGTTTAAAAATTAGGCACCATCCATCCAGAAGAGGGAAGAAGGGAATTTATTTTTTCCCTCAGAGTCTTGGGTCTTTGGAACTTTCTTCCTGGAGAGATGGTGGGAACAGAGTCCTTGAATATTTTTTAAGGCAGAAGTAACTGAGGAGCAACGTCAGCAGGGAGATTGGGAATGCGAGTTGGAGGTTACAATTAAATCAGCCATGATCATATTGACTGAGGGGTCAGCCTTACGGGGCTAACTGACCTACGTTTGCTGTATATTTTTACAACAACTGTCATGGACCCTATTACTGTGTATTTCGGATTTATGAACGATTTTAAATTTGAATTGAAGTCATATTGAAGACTATTAACCTCGATATGTGGATTACTAATCCAGAGAGGTTGCCACTACAATACCATCACTCCCACCACAATTAATTATCAAAGTGATTAAATAAATCTTTTTGGTAGATAACTGCAAAATTGTGTTTTTTTCTATCCCTTGGGTCGACTGCCCCATGTTGCGCTCAATTTCTGTAAACTCCAAGGCAGTTGTGGCAAGGGGGATGTTCTGTAATATTCTACAAACACCTGATCTTGTAGCTTGTGGAAGTTATTTTCCACTGTTTGTTATATTTTACCAGAAAATTAAATGGAAGTAGTAGGCTGTGGGACTTTGGTGTCACACAGGTTCAAACCAAAGTAAGCAGCTGATCGAAAGTCCATAGCCCCTTTTGGTTTCTTCAAACATTTATGCAAATATTTAACTGCTCTCTCTCTCACAGGAGGTGTGTAAACTTCAGAAGGGACTGAAACATGAGCATAACACTGCCGTAAGTTACTAGGCTACGAGGTTTCATTTTCACTGTTTGTGTCATCTGAAATTTTATTAAAGGGAGATGTCACAAAATGTCACATACTAAATTGTCGAAGACATTTATGATGACGAGATTCACCCTCTCTAAACACAGAGAAAACATTTGTAACTTTTAATTCGAGTTTTATTCTTTACAATTTCTCATTGGATTTATTAGTGAGGATCTCATATTTACATCAGATTGTCTCACCGACAGGTGGATGCTTTTACATTTACCTTATCAAACCTATTTGTAATTTTAAAGCTCTCTCCCTGTCAGTAACTCTGAGCCTTAGCCTATTTGTCGTTTCCTCTTTAGTTACAAACCTCTCAGTTTTGCTCTCATTCTTTTATGTAGTTACTGCTTTCTTTATAATGGCACTGAATCCCTTTTATAATGTGGTGATCGGAACTGTGTACAGTGCCTCCAGGAAGAGGCTGACTAAGATTCAATGCCTTCTCTACTTTTAAATTCGATCCCTTTGGAATTGAGATGCTTTGTGTTTAATGGTAGCCATGATGTGGAGATGCGGTGTTGGACTGCAGTGAGGGGGGACAAAATCAGAAGTCACAGGTTCACCTAACAAAGGAGCAGCGCTCCAAAAGCTTGTGATTTCAAATAAACCTGTTGTGCTATAACCTGGTGCTGTGTGACTTCTGACTTTGTGTTTAATGACTTACATAACCTGTTTCACTACTTTTAGTCATTTCAGCTTCTGGACCCTCAACTTTCTCTACTTCTCTACTTCTTTACCCCATTTAGTGTGTGGCCTGCTCATTCCTCCTGCCAGAATGTAATATTTCCATTTCATAGAATTGTAGAATCCCTACAAGTGTGGAAGCAGGCCATTTGGCCCATCGAGCCCGCAATGATCCTCCGGAGCATCCCACCCAGACCCGCCCTATCCTTGTAACCCTGCATTCCCCACGGCTAACTCACCTAGCTTGCACATCCCTGGACATGATGGGGCAATTTAGCATGGCCAATCCACCCTAGCCTGCACATCTTTGGACTGTGGGAGGAAACCGGAGCACCCAGAGGAAACCGATGCAGACACAGGGGACAATGTGCAAACTTCACACAGGCAGTCCCAGTGACTCTACAATTAACCAACATGGGGGTCACTTAGTTTAGTTGGCTGGATGGGGTTGGTTTTGTCATGCAGAGTTCAATTGTCATGCATGGGTTCAATTCCCAAACTCGCTGAGGTTAACATGAAGGGGTCTCCTCTCAACCTCGCCGCTCGCCTGAGGTGTGGTGACCCTCAGGTTAGACTACCACTAGTCCCTCTCTAATGAGAGAGCAGCCCTGGAGCCTGGTAGGACTATTCTGACTTTGCAGTTGTGCACTTTACCATTGCTCTGTGAAAACAGCATTGATCAGCAACATGGACCAGTCTCATGGATAATTACTTACGTTTTCTACGGCATATCTAATTGGGGAAGAAAACCCAGCAGTTTTGCCAGAATGAACCCAAGCCAGAATGATGACGCTTCCAACGCTGCAGGATTGGCACGGCATCTCCCAGAATTGAAGATTGATCTTCAGGACATTGCTGGGGTCAACCCTGGGGAAAATGCACAGAGATGTTATTAAGCTTGAACGGGGGAGCTCAGAAGAGATCTACAAGGGTGTTGCCTGGTATGGAAGGTTTGAGTTATAAAGAAAGGCTGGATATAGTAAGAACTGCTGATGCTGGAGTCAGAGATGACACAGTGCGGAGCTGGATGAACACAGCAGGCCAGAGAGCATCAGAGGAGCAGGAAAGCTGACGTTTCGGGTCGGGACCCATTTCTGAAGGTTTACAAAATACTGAGAGGTAAAAATAGGGTTAATGGTAGGTGCCTTTTCCCGACGATGGGGGATTTTAAGACTAAGAGGTATATTTTTAAGGTAGGAGGAGAGAGATTTTAAAAAGACATGAGAGGCAATTTTTTTTTTACACAGAGGGTGGTTCGCATGTGGAATGAACTTCCTGAGGAAGTGATGGATGTGGGTACAGTTACAACGTTTAAAAGATGTTTGGATAAGTGCATGAACAGGAAAAGATGGGAGGGATATGGGCCAGGAGCAGGCAGGTGGGACTAGTTTCATTTGGGATTATGTTCGGCATAAGGGTCTGTTTCTGTGCTGTCTGACTCGATGACACTTTATTAAAAAGAATTGTCATTTTTCTCTCACTCTTTTTGAATATTTCCCTTTACCAGATGCAAAAAGATTGCAAATGGGGGAAAGAAAAGACTTTCAGAGATAGTAGGGACTGCAGATGCTGGAGAATCTGAGATAACAAGGTGTAGAGCTGGATGAACACAGCAGGCCAAGCAGCAAAGAAGGGTCTAGGCCCGAAATGTCAGCCTTCCTGCTCCTCTGATGCTGCTTGGCCTGCTGTGTTCATCCAGCTCTACACCTTGTTATCTCTGAAAGAAAAGACTGTTTGGCTCTCAGTCAAGCATCAACTAAATGGGCACTGCTTTCCAATCGGCCTAGCAAAGGGGTTGCATGACAGGGCTAGAGGTGTTGGCCGAATAATGACAGCAGCATTGGCAGGTTGGGTGGGGGTGGGTGGGTGCTGAAGGTGAGCGAGTCATGTGACAAAATCTCCAGGAATAGATGTAATCACAGTTGGCAACCCTAACCCAGTCAGAGATTCCTTTATGTCTAAAACTTTGTTGTAGTCAATGGCAGCAGCCATCAACCTTGTATCCCGCAAAGCATCAAAACTCAACAGAGGAAGGCAAGAGAATGTAAGAACTAGGAGCAGAAGGAGGCCATTTGGCCCCTCGAGCCTGTTCTATCATTCAGTACAACCACACACATGGATCTAGCTGTGGCCTCAGCTGCCTGTTCCACATCCAAAACATATTGACAACTGTGTCAACCAAAAATCTGTCTAACTCGATATATTCAATGCTCCAGCCTCCACTGCTCTCTGGGAAAGAGAATTCCAAAGATTCATGGTTCTCTGAAAGAAAAACAACTCCTCCTCAACTTCGCCTTAAATGGGAGACGGTTTATATAATTATACCCCCATGAAGGGGGAGCATCCTCTCAGCATTTCCCCTGTCAAGGCCCCCTCGGTAAACAGATTGATCAACCATATAGTGGCACAGAGACACTGCAAGAGACAGATGTGCATTTGTCTAGAGCTTTTCACATCCTCGGGGCACCTGTCAGTGTCTCAGGTTCAACAGGTTTGGTTAGGCCACTTTTGAAATACCGTTTTCCTGCTTTAGGAAAGATGTGAAACTTGAAAGGGTTCAGAAAATATCTACAAGGATGTTGCCAGAGTTGGAGGGTTTGAGCTACAGGGAGAGGCTGAATAGGCTGGGACTATTTTCCCTGGAGCGTTGGAGGCTGAGGGGAGACCTCATAAAGGTTTATAAAATCACGAGGGGCATGGATAGGGTGAATAGACAAGGTCTTTACTCCAGGGTAGGGGAGTCCAAAACTAGAGGGGCATAGGTTTAAAGTGAGAGGGGAAAGATTTAAAAATGATCTAAGGGCAACTTTTCAAGCAGGGGTGGTGCGTGTATGGAATGAGGAAGTGGTGGAGGCTGGTACAATTACAACATTTAAAAGGCATCTGGATGGGTACATGAATAGGAAGGGTTTAGAGGGATATGGGCCAAATGCTGGCAAAAGGGGCCAGATTTATTTACGACAATTGATTGACATGGACAAGTTGGGTTGAAGGGTCTGTTTCCGTGCTATGTGACTCTATGACTCTGAAGCGCTGTTGTTCACTGTGTGGGCAAACACAGCAGCTACATTGTGCACAGCAAGCTCCCACAAACAGCAACGCGATCATGTCCATTTAGTGAGGATGGCTGAAGGATGATCGTTGACTGGGACCCTCGGGAGAATGCCCCTCGGACTTCCAGGGAGCTGTGGGAGTCCTGCTCTGGGATCTTTGACATCACCTGAGAGGTCAGGACATAGTTTTGTTCAATGGAAATATTTAAAACATGACGCCTCTGACAACGCACCGATCGAGAAAACAATTCACTTTATTTCCTTAGCTTGAGGCCTGTATTGTGACAAGGAATCACAATTTCCCACCATTCCTCCTGTGTTGGCAGATGAAGTCACTAATGAGATAAACAGAGAACAACTTAGCAACACGTGCCGCAAGCTTGTGGTTTTTATAACAGAGCAAAGGTGCAGTTACTTCAGTTGCTGGCCTTGCTTCTCCGAGCGAGAGAGAAAAAAAGGTTGACTCATTGTTTCAAAGAATGTCAATGACGTCACTCATTTGTTAATCTGTATGTGTGAAAGAAAAACAATAACAGCCCCTGACAAACAACACTGAGATCATGGTCTAATTTAAACTGTTACTCCGAGCAGTTAATGTGAGGTCATTCCTTCCCCAGGTGATTGGCTGAGAATTGAACCTCTGCTGTATCTATGGCTTAACTAGAGTCAATGAATTTCAGATTCCGTGACAGAGAGTGAGAGAGAGAAAGAGAAAAAAGAGATAGAGAGAGGTAGAATGAGTGAGGCATTACACAACAGAGAAAAAGAATGACAGTTTTCTCTGACAGTGATACACAGGGAGATGGACAGAGAGAACGAAGATAGAGAGACAGTCAGAAGACAGGCAGAGAGGGAGATAGACAGAGAAAGAGAAATGGTACACGGAGAAGCAGAGACAGTGACGTCAGATATAGGTGAAGTTAACCAGAAGGACAGACAGAGAGAGAGAGAGAGAGAGGTACAGAGAGAAATAGAGAAGTGAGATGAAAAAGAACAAGAGATAGAGAGAGAGGGAGAGAAGATACAGAGAGAGATAGATACAGAGAGACAGACATAGAAGTGTGAGGAAAAGAACAAAGAGAAAAGTAGAGACAGAGAGACATTTTGAGAGAGAAACAGAGAAAGAGTGAGGTGAAAAGAACAGAAAGAGAGAGAAAAACAGAAGCTAGAGGGAAGGAAAAGAGAGTAACAAACAGGGAAAGATAGTAAAGGCGACTGAGTAAAAGAATTATTGAGATGCAAATACAGAGAGAAAGAGCTCTTTGCATAAAATGTGACAAAAAAAATTAAGTGGCCAGTGTATGTATCACAGTGTTTTTGGTGCTCCAATAGCAGTTTTCTCTGTTCCGTCCTGAAAGCCCACTGTGAGTAGCATCGCCCTGACTGACCATTACCATGTCAGAATTGTTGTTGGGAGAAAGAGGGGTGGGGGCAGGTGAATGCGTCTGCCACTGATTGTAAATGGGTCTTCAAGATCCAGTGCATGGACCTCCCCCCTGGTCAGGGGTCTGGCAGGGAGGCAGGGGTCACTGGAAGGAGTTTAGTTTTTTGCACAGAGATCAGGGGCAGCTCTGCAAGACTGTCTAGTCTCTAGGTAGATTGTGGCTGAACCAGGGACTGTGCTCCAGCACAGGGCACATTCTCCCAGTATGCCACTTCTGCTCTCCCTGCTAAAGGAGAGATCTTGTTAAACTTGAAAGGGTTCAGAAAAAATTTACAAAAATGTTGCCAGGGCTGGAGGGTTAGAGCTACAGGGAGACGCTGAATAGGCTGTGGTTATTTTCCCTGGAGCGTCAGAGGCTGAGGGGTGACCTTATAGAGGTTTATAAAATTAGGAGGGACACGGATAGGGTGAACAGCCAAGGTCTTTTCCCCAGGGAAGGGGAGTCCAAAACTAGAGGGGCATAGGTTTAAGGTGAAAGGGACCTAGGGGGAAACATTTTCACGCAGAGTGGTGCGTGAATGGAACAAAGTGCCAGAAGAAAGTGGTGGAGGCAGGTACATTTACAACATTTAAAAGGGATCTGGATGGGTACATGAATAGGAAGGGTTTAGAGGGATATGGGCCAAAAGCTGGAAAATGGGACTAGATTAATTTAGGATATCTGGTCAGCATGGACGAGTTGGGCTGAAGGGCCTGTTTCTGTGCTCTGTGACTCAATGATGAGAGCTAATCTCTGATTAAACATCTTCGGATATAACAAGAACTGATATAATTTATTAAGATTTAACATAACTCAAGGCATTTCTACAAGTTACAGTACACTGCAATCCTGCCCGCATGCCCTCAGCTCAGTCAGTGATAGTCTCTGACTCAGGAGGTTCAGGTTCCAGAAACCAGGAGCATGTAGCCCAGGCAGACACTTTGAGTGCAGGATCGAGGGAGTGCTGCTCTGCCATTTTTCAGGAGAGACATTAAACAAAGGGGAGGCGAGGTCCTGCTGGTATTATTGCTGGATTATTAATCTAGAGACCAAGGTAATGTTTGACCATAAGATAATCAATAATAGGAACAGAATTAGGCCAATCAGCCCATCAAGTCTGCTCCACCATTTGATCATGGCTGATATGTTTCTCAACCCCATTCCCCTGCCTTCTCCGCATAACCCTTGATCCCCTCACTAATCAAAAACTGATCTTTCTCTGTCTTAGATACAGCCAATGCCTTGGCCTCCACAGCCCTCTGTGGCAGTAAGTCCCACACATTCCCCACCCTCTGGCTGAAGAAATTCCTCCTCATCTCAGTTCTAAAGGGTCATCCCTTCACTCTGAGGCTGTGCCCTCGGGTCGCAGTCTCTCCTACTTGTGGAAACATCTTCTCTAGGTCCACTCTATCCAGGCCTCTCAGTAATCTGTAAGTTTCAATCAGATCCCCCCTCATCCTTCTAAAGTCCATCCAATACAGACCCAGTGTCCTCAACTGCTCCTCATATGACAAGCCCTTCATCCCCAGGATCATTCTTGTAAAACTCCCCTGGACCCCCTTCCAACGCTAGCACATCGTTCCTCAGATACAGGACCCAAAACTGCTCACAATATTTTAAATCCAGCCTGACCAGAGCCTTGTACAGTCTCAGCTGTACATCCCTGCTCTTGTATTCTAGCCCTCTCAAAATTAATGCTAAATAAATGCTTCGGGGACCCAGGTTTGAATCCTGCCGAGGCAGAAGGTGGAATTGGAATTCAGTGAAGAATCTGGAATTAAGAGTCTGATGATGACTATGAAACCACTGTCGTTTATCAGGAAAAAACCCATCACGTCCTTTAGAAAGAAATCTGCTGTTCTTCCCTGGTCTAGCCTGTATGTGACTGCAGTCCCTCAGCAATGTTGTTGACACTTAATTAAGCCTGTGTAATAAATGCTGGCTCAGCCAGTGATCCCATGGGTGAATTAAAAGAATTATAAACAAACTGAGGCCCTACCCATCTCCCAGGACATAAAAGATCCTGCGTCAACTGTTGACGAGAAGGAGTAGAGTTTGCAGTACCCGGGTCAGTATTTAACTTCCTCCCCCCCCACAAAACCGACCAGTCATTGACCATATTGTTGCTTGTGGGATCTTGCTCTGTACATCTGGCTACTGCAGCTCCTGCATTTGTGACATGGATTCCATTTCAAGAGTTGTTGGTTGGGCAGGCCTTGCGAAGGGTTCCTTACAAATGTGAGCCTCCCGTTCAATGAATTGATGTTGTCACTCCCCAGCTCCTACAATCACCCCTGGGGAAAACATCCGCCCACTCTTTGCCATCCCCCTACAACCACACACTGGAAATCAGAAAGAGCGAATAGGTGGGAACAGTGGGCGGTAGCTTTTTAAAGAGAAGTCCCTTGGGGATGGGTTAAGGTGCAGAGACACCAACCTTTCAACTCTGAATCTGTTACAAAACCCACCCCCTGACTGAGGAGCTGAAAGGGTCAGAGTGATTACTCCTGAGAAGGGTGCCATTTGGCCCATTGAGTCCATGCCAGCCCTGAACAATGCGCAACTGTGAGCAGTCCCAGCCCAATCCATTTTCTTTTTCACTCAGGATGAGGGCATCACTGGCCAGGCAGCATTTATTGTCCATCCCTAAATGCCCAGGGGGCAGTTAAGTGTCAACCACGTTGCTGTGGGTCTGGAGTCACATGTAGGCCACACCAGGTAAGGATGGCAGTTTCCTTCCCTCAAGGACGTTAGTGAACCAGGTGAGGTTTTTTCTGACAATCAATAATGGTTTTGTGGTCATCGTTACACTTTCGATTTGAGTTTCTTCATTGAGTTCAAATTCCACCATCTACCATGTGGGATTTGAACCCAGATCCGCAGAACATTAGCTGAGTTTCTGGATTAATAAACTAGCAATGGTACGCTAGCCCATGACTTCCCTCTAATGACCATTCCCATACTGAGAGGGTTTAGGGAGGCAATTGCAGAGGTTGAGGGCATAGTTAACTGAGGGTCTGGCTGTCCACGTTTGGGCAAGTAAAATCGATGAGCAAACCTTGTTTTTAAAAAATATCATTTCTCTAGTGCTTTTCAAGGGCACAGGGTATTGAAAAGTGCCTTTCAGCCAATGAAGTGTACTTCTGATTGACAGCAACTCTGTTCTTTCGGTTCCCATTGATACTGATCTGGTAAAGGCCAAGGTCGGAGGTTATATGACACCAGGTCACAGTCCAACAGGTTTATTTTCACCTGACGAAGGGGCAGCACTCAAAAAGCTTGTGATTTCAAATAAACCTGTCGGACTATAACCTGGTGTCGTGTGACTTCTGACCTTGTCCACCCCAGTCCAACACCGACATCTCCACATCATGGTAAAGGCTAGATTAACTGTTTCTGTAAACTTGTTTGAGGGGTGAATATTTTCCAGCTTCCCCAGAGAGGATTCCCTGCTCATTTCTGAAATAAGGAGCATGTCCGCCTGAGATGGCCAATGGGACTTCAGTTTAACGTCAGATCTGAAAGATGCCACTTCACTCAGCCATTCCAACAAGGGGAGGTTACTTTGAAAAATTTTGTAACTTTACTGAGCTGTGAGCCTTCTCCAGTTTCCTGAAGAACCTTAACCCTCATGGTCTACATCCACACTTCTGTGCAGCAAGATAATGCCAGGAGGCCATTCTGTTGTGACAGAATCAGTTTTGAAACTTATCCTCCCCTCATTATAATGCAAACCTAATAGCGCAATAACAGCAAGCAAATGGGCTGTTGTTAGATTCTGATGGACAGCCCTCTGACTGTCAGGTTAAACAATGTGATTGGTGGTTTGGCTGATGTAAAGTAACGCCTGGAATATTACCTGTCCCCTTTGGACCATCTTCACTCTCACCTCTGAGACTGAAGGTTGGAGGTTCAAGACCCACAACAGGCTCATCATCAAAGACACTCCCAAGCTGGTTATAATCTCTTCCAACACGTTCTGTGTTGGCAGAAGATGCAGAAGCTTTAACATATGCACCAACATATGCACCAACATCATATTATCGCTGGACCGTTAATCCAGAGACCCAGATAATGTTCTGGGGACCTGGGTTCGAATCCCGCCACAGCAGATGGAGGAATTTGAATTCAATAAACTTCTAGAATTAAGAACCTAATGATGACCATGAATCTGTTCTTGATTGTCAGGAAAAACCCATCTGGTTCACTATTGTCCTTGAGGGAAGGAAACTGCCATCCTTACCTGGTCTGGCCTACATGTGACTCCAGACCCACAGCAGATGTGGTTGACTCTTAACTGTCCTCTGGGCAATTAGGGATGGGCAATAAATGCTGCCTGGTCAGCGACACCATCACCCCGTGAATGAATAAAGGAGGTTCAAGAACAACATCTTCCCCTCTGCTATTAGACTTCTGAATGCACCTCTCAAATTTCAAATCTAATGTTGATCTTGCTTTGTGCACCTCCTGTGTAACCATTACCCCGCCTGAACACCCAATGTTCTGTACGTCGTTGTACATTATGATCTGCCTGTACTACACACAAAACAAAACTTTTCACTCTACTTAGGTACAGATGGCAACAAAAAATCAAATCTAAATTGAACCTGCTGTTGTGCCACTGTGGGAGAGCTACATTTTCCAAAGTGTTGCCTCCAGATTAAACCAATTTGCCCCATGAATTGGCTGTAAAAGATCCAACAGCACTCTTCAGGCAATAGAATGGTACTCTCTGCTGTCTTCGTCAATATTTATTCCTCAAACAATATCCGAAATCGGTGATTTGATCATCAGCACATTGCTGGGTGAGTTTGCTATGTGTAAATTGGGTGCTCCTTTTTAATCATTGTAACAGTTTTTTAATGGTCTGGGCACATGCACCAATCTAGAAGCCCGCATGTTCACAATTTCAGAATCAGTACATCATTATGTAGCCTTCCAATGCAGTTATATACAAAGGAACTGCACATGAAGAAAGGAAACCCAGCATTGAAATGTTCAACCAGATAGAGGGAATGGGAATGGAGGGGAGTGCAGATGGAGGGAATGAGGATGGGTGATTAGTGAGGATGGAGAGGCCATAGGGATGGGGGCGAGGGGGGATAGGCTGAGTGGGGATGGTGGGGAGTGGGAATGGGGGGGAGCAGGAATAGTGGGGAGTGGGGATGGTAGGGAGTGGGGATGGAGGGAGTGAGGATGGGCGGGAGTGAGGATGGAGAGGGCATGGGACTGGGGGCGATTGGGGACGGTGGGGAGTGGGGATGGTGGAGAATGGGGATGATAGGGAGGTGGGATAGAGGGAGTGCGGGTGGGGGTTTAATGAGGATGGTGAAGGCATGGGGACGGGGGCGAGTGGGGACGGTAGGGAGTGGGGATGGGGGTGAGTGCGGATGGTGGGGGAGTGCAGACGGAGGGAGTGAGGATGGGGAGGGAGTGCAGATGGTGGGCGAGTGCGGATGGAGGGAGTGAGGGTGGGGGTATAGTGTGGATGGAGAGGGCATGGGGATGGGGGCGAGTGGGGACAGTATGGAGTGGGGATGGGGGGAGCGGGAATAGTGGGGATTGGGGATGGTGGGGAGTTGGGATGGTGGTGAGTGCGGATGGGGGGAGCAGGGATAGAGGGAATGAGGATGGCAGTGTAATGAGGATGGAGAGGGAGTGGGAATGGGGAAAGTGGAGATGGTGGGGAGTTCGGATGTGGTGGGAATGGGAATGGAGGGAGTGAGGATGGGATGTAGTGGGAATGGATGGAGAGGGAGTGGGGATGGGGGTGAGTGGGAATGGGGCAGAGTGCAGATGGGAGTGAGTGCGGATGGGGGGTAGTGGGGGTGGGGGAAGTGTGGATGGAGGAGTGGGGATAAGGGAGTGGCAATAGGGGAAGACTGGGTATTGGGGGGATGGGGATGGGGCGAATGGGGACAGGGTGGGATTGGGAATGGAGGGAGTGAGGATGGGGGCTAGTGAGAATGGAGAGGGAGGGGATTGAAGTGGAGAGTGGGGGGAGTGAGGATAGGTAGGAGTGGGGGTTAGTGAGGGGTTTGGGGTGGGTTAGTGGGGTGGAGTGGGAGAGGGGATGGGGCAGAGAGGGGATGCAGTATTGACAATGAGAGGGATGGGAATGGGGGAAGTGGGGAGTTAGGGTGGGAGGTGCAAAAATGTGGGAGTTGTGGGGCTTGGGTGTGTGGGGCAGAAGGGAGGATGGCGTAGTGAGGATGGGGAGAGTGGGGGGGTAGTGAGGGGATAGGGGTGTGAGAATGGAGTTAGTGGGGATGGTGAGGACAGATGGTGGGGGATTAGTGAGGATGGGGGGACGTGATTTTGCACATTCATAAGCCCCACCATCCATGAACACTTGCCCCATTCACAGCCCCAGACCTTGTTTAAAACCCCTCGGCCCTGTTCTCAGCCCCACCCAGGCCCTCTGTCAGGGCCAAACACATTTAAATGTAAATGTATGAATTACAGCCTGTAGATGTGAGCTGTGTCAATGCACTCTGCCTTTTTTTTATTCATTTTGGGAACATGTTTCACCAGCTGGGCCGGTATTTACTGCCCGTCCCTAACTGCCCCTTGAGAAGGTGGGGGTGAGCTGCCTTCTTGAACCGCTGCAGTCCATATGCTGTACATTGACCCACAATGCCCTTAGGGAGGGAATTCCAGGATTTTGACCCAGAGACACTGAAGGAACAGCAATATATTTCCAAGTCAGGATGGTAAGTGGCTCAGAGGGGAACTTTCAGGGAGTAGCGTTCCCACGTATCTGCTGCCCCTTGTCCTTGTCTAACAAAGAAACATAGAAGGTAGGAGCAGGAGGAGGCTATTCAGCCCTTCGAGCCTGCTCCACCATTGTTCACGATCATGGCTGCTCATCCAACTCTACAGCCTAATCCTGATTTCTCCCCATAACCTTTGATCCCGTTCGCCCCAAGTGCTATTTCTAGTTGCCTCTTGAATACATTCAATGTTTTGGCATCAACTACTTCCTGTGGTAATGAATCCCACAGGCTCACCACTCTTTGGGTGAAGCAATGTCTCTTCATCTCCGTCCTAAATCATCTACCCCGAATCCTCAGACTGTGACCCCTGGTTCTGGATACACCCACCATCAGGAACATCCTTCCTGCACCTACCCTGTTCAGTCCTGTTAGCGTTTTATAAATCTCTGTGAGATCCCCCCCCTCATTCATCTGAACTTCAGTGAAAACAATCCCAACCCAGTCAATCTCTCCTCATATGTTAGACCCACCATCCCCGGAATCACATCAGTAGCTGTATTTCAAAATAATTAATTGCAGGTGATGATGTGAAAGGTGCTATATAAATGCAGGTTGTTCTTTCTATCTAAACCTTCACCAGAGCACATTGTGATTGGTTAGTGGCACAGAATGCAAATCAGCTCTGGCCTCCCATAATTGAATGATGTTTTTTTTAATACAACAGACTTAGGTGAGTATTTGTTACAAAGCATCAAGGGGCTTTGGCCCAATTTGTTTTGCTTCTAACTCACATTTGACCAATTCTAGCCTTTGGAGCATCTTTGTGTTCAATAGCATTGGTAACAGTGCCTTCCACTGCCGAGGCCCCAGCTTCTGGAATTTCCTGACCACATCACCAAACTCACATTTTTGACCAACATTCCCTTTGCTTGCCTTAATGACTCCTGAGTGTCACAGCATTCCTACAGCCAGTCAGCCCATTGAATCTATACCAAACCCTCCAAACAGCATCCCACCCAATTCCTGTAAGCCTGCATTCCCCATGGCCAATCCACCCCAACGTGCACATCTTTGGGCTGTGGGAGGAAACCAGAGCACCCAGAGGCTACCTGCATAGACACAGGGAGAATGTGCAAACTCCACACAGACAGTCACCTGAGGCTGGAATCGAACGCGGGTCCCTGGCGCTGTGAGCCACTGTGCCACCTCTGTGTGTGTGTTCATTTATCAAACTGGCTTCAATCTACCCTCCTCCACCTCTCCCCATCAACACAGGGGAGACAAGGGTAATATTGCCACTAAGACATAAGTCCCTGTATTTGGGAATACGGGTTCAAATCCCACCACAGAAGTTGGCGACATTTAAATTCAACCAATAAAAGCCTGACATTGAAAGCCAGTCTCAGTGACCATGACCCTAGTGTTGTAAAAATACAGCTTTATTCACCAATACCCCTTTTGGGAAGGAAACCTGCTGTCCTTAGTTAAGAACAAAGAGTGGTGAAAAAACTGAACGGGTCTGCGGAGAGAGAGAGAGAGAAACAGAGTTAATGTTTCCAGTCTAATCTGAATCTCCTTCAGAATCCTGTTATCCTTCCCTGGTCCTGCCTACATGTGACTCCAGACCACAGAGCGACGGTGTTGACTCTTAACTGCCCTCCAAAGGGGCTGGGCAAACTCCTCAGTTCGAGAGCAGTTGCAGCTGGGCTACAAGTGCTGGCTCCGCTGGCAACACTCACATCCCATAGAAATGTCCTTCTGTTCCTTTCTCCCTCATGCCCTTCACGATTTTAGATTTAGATTTATTGTCAGGTACTCAATTACAGAGTTACGGGATTACAGTGAAAAGTGGCACCGTCTTAGGTACAAAAAACTTAGTTACAATGTACGAAGAGAAACAGAGTTAAAAAGTTACTCTGTAGAATAGTAGAAAAATAAAGAGAGGTGGTCATAGTTAATATTAAAGTATTTTTGTAGTTTAAACAAGGAAAATGAAGGAATGTTAAAAGTTCAACAGACTGACTCCTCTGCTAATCTTGCTTTGCTGTCTGTTCTCGATGCTACTGCAGATACCATCACTACTGCTGCTGAAACTGCCACCTCCCCGATCACCCCCACTTGCCTTGGGCACATGCCCAGGCAGTATCCACTCACACGTTAAGACGATACACCTCCATGAGACCAGCCGACGTACAGCCAAGAGACCAGGCCTGGACCTGGGGAGAGACCAGGCCTAGACCCAGCGAGGGACCAGGCTGGGAGCCGCCGAGAGACCAGGCCTAGACCCAGGGAGAGACCAGTCCCAGACCCGGTGAGAGACCAGGCCTAGACCCGGGAAGAGACCAGGCCCAGACCCGGGAAGAGACCAGGCCCAGACCCGGGGAGAGACCAGGCCCAGACCCGGCGAGAGACCAGGCCTAGACCCAGCAAGAGACCAGGCCTAGACCCGGCGAGAGACCAAGCTGGGAGCCGCTGAAGGATCAGGCTGGGAGCTGCTGAGGGACCAGGCCTAGACCTTCTGAGAGACCAGAAACATCTTCCACTCAAATACATTGACAGTAATCAGCTCAGCATTGCAGGAATGAGTTCCACTCCCCACTGTCTGGATAAAGATGTCTCACCTCAGTTCCTCATTGGATCTATTTGCGACTGTCTTAGATTTAATGCCACACCACCCCTCAGCCTGTAATGTGCCCAGTTCTCATCCTCAGCTCCCACCGACCTGTGGAAATACTGTCATACGCTTATTTCCCTGGTTCCGTCTGAGTTGGGTGTTATTTGACATGGGAAGGTGTCTGAGTGAGAAACAGCACCAGCGAGAGATGAGGCACAGGGTTGTGTTGTGTTGTTGTGGGCGTGTTATTTATGTGCTAGGATCCCACTTTGTTTTTTGCACTCAGACACCTGGACCATGTGAGGCTATAATGGGAACGAGCAACTATAGCGTGGGCTTGACGGTGGATATTTTTGAGCTGCTCTTCGATACAAGCCGTTAAACCATTTCCTCAGAGTCAGGCCAAGCAACGTGGCTGACCTGTGAACCCTGTGGTCACCAAATGATTTGAGTTAAACTGATGACTCGTAGGTAGGAAGTGATATCACACTGCGGTTTGAATATTTGCGATGGGGAATTTCATGATCTCACAAGAAAGGTGAAAGGATTTTTCAAAAATAAAAATACAAATGCCTTAAAAAAAGTTATAATTTTTATTTAGAATGGTGTGCGGCAGCTGTTTCCCCTCCATGAGACATAAATAAATGAAATATAATCGATAAAATAACTTGTCAATAGCCACTTTGCAGTGAATGAATACTTTCCAAAATGCAATGACACTTGTGAAATTGGCGATAATTCTGTGCCCATTCCAAAATCCCAACAATAAGATATTCACAAACACCCACAATCTTGATAAAAACCGAAAGAACTGCGGATGCTGTAAATCAGAAACAAGAACAAAGTTGCTGGAAAAGCCCAGCATGTCTGGCAGCATCTGTGAAGGTAAAAAACAGAGTTAACTTTTCGGATCCAATGACCCTTCCTCAGTTCTGAGGACCGGAAACGTTAGCCCACAATCTTTTTGTTTGAGGGAGCACGGTGGGTCAATTTTGTTTTCATTCATTCACAGGATGAAGGTGTGACTGACTAGGCCAGCATTTATTGCCCATTCCTAATTGACCAGAGGGTAGTTAAGAGTCAACCATATTGCTGAGGGAATAATTGTGGGCAAGTGTTTTGTTTTCCAAATGTCCTGGCATGGAATCATTTACGCCTATCTGAGCAGGCACTTGAAGTTGCTAGTATGCAACCTCAGCAAAACGATGGCACCTCTTACAGTGTGGCACTCCCTCACTGGTGCATCACTGTGGGATGATAGATTTCTACAGTAATGGCATTTGGGTTAGTGGATCTCAAAGCTCAAAGCCTTCAGATCTGAGAGTGTGACTCACTGATCTAACGTTTGAAAGAAAGAACTTGCACCAGCATTTCACACGCTCAGAGTGTCTGAAAGCAATTTAACAGAGAATGTGGGCCAATACTCCAGTCTGGGGCACTCAAGCAATACCATGGCAGGTCAAGAAGGTAGCTCACCACCACCTTCTCCAGGGGGCAATTAGGAACAGGCAATAAATGCTGGCCCAGCCGGTGACACCCACATCCTGTAACAAATGTCACCAACAAAAAAACCTCCACAAAACACAAAATTGTGTGGGCAATGTCGCTTTGCTTGCTTGTGGGATCTTGCTGTGCGGCCATTGTTTTCACCTCCTCCACGGGGCAATTAGGGACGGGCAATAACTGCTGGTCCAGCCAGCGATTGCCCACGTCCCATGAACGAAAGTCAACAGAAAAAAGATCAAAAAAACACAAAAGCATGCGGTCACGGTCACTTTGTTTGCTGTGGGATCTTGCTGTGCAGGCATTGTTTCCTGCATCACAGGAGTGACTGCACTTTGCTGGGTAAGCCGTCTGGCCATGGGAATTGTGGCGTGAATGCAATATTTTATTTCACTGGAAGTAGAGGGTCAGTGCAGCTGCTAAAGGTAGCTCTGCAGGTATCACTCACTGTGATCACTTGCTAACAATGACGAGACCTGTCCAAGCTGGAGACTGTGAACTATTCACTAAGATGCTTACAGTTTTTTTATTTTATTTTAGGCTTACAATGGTTATTTTTATGTCATGTTGACACAGCTTCAGCCTCCAAGCTTCAATTCTCAGTCCATCTTTGTTCCTCTTTTTGACAAAGAATGAGGATGTTTATCTTGCAAAATTGATCACTCTTTATAACTTGGGAACTAATAGATTCTGGCCATTTCCAAACTACTGAGTCATGGGGATTAGGAAAGTACCAGGCTCAATCTTGGTCTAGGTTCCATTGTTGGCCTTTGTAAGCGTGGGGTTGTTCAGGTTTTGTTAAAATTGAACCCTTGGGCTCATAGGGTGAACATGATCTATAAGGGTTTCTGACTTACTCTAACTCACGCCATGTCCTGTTCATTCATCAATTCTCTATTTTTGATTGTCCAGTGGTGACTGAAATTTTGCTTTGGATGAAGTAATTTAGCTACAGGAAGAGGCTGGATAAGCTTGGGTTATTTTCTCTGGAGCCGTGGTGTTATCGCTGGACTGTTAACCCAGAGACCCAGATAATGTTCTGGGGACCTGGATTCAATTCCTGCCACAGCAGATTGTGGAATTAGAATTCAACAAATATCTGGAATTAAGAGTCTAATGATGACCGTGAATCCATTGTTGATTGATGGAAAAACCCATCTGGCTCACTAATGCCCTTTACGGAAGGAAACTGCCATCCTTACCTGGTCTGGCCTACATGTGACTCCAGACTCATAGCAATGTGGTTGACTCTTACCTGCCCTCAGGGCAATAAATGCTGCCTGGCCAGCGACGCCCTCATCCTGTGAATGAATAAAATAAAACTAAGGTGGCATGACTGAGGTGTATGAGGTCAGAAGTCAAACGACACCACATTATAGTCCCAACAGGTTTATTTGAAGCCACAAGCTTTCGGAGTGCTGCTCCTTTGTCAGGTGAACTGAAAGCCTGTGATTTAGAACATAGAACATAGATCAGTACAGGCCTTTCGGCCCATGACCTATGATCCTACTAAGATCAATCTACCCTGCAAGTCCTACATTTTACTATCCTCCATGTGCCTATCCAAGAGTTGCTTAACAGTCTCTGAAGTATCTGACTCCACTACCACTGCCGGCAGCGCATTTCACACACCCACCACTCTCTGTGTGAAGAACCTACCTCTGACATACCCTCCCTACCTTCCTCCAATCACCTTAAAATTATGCCCCCTCGTAACAGTCATTTCCGCGCTGGGAAAAAGTCTGACTATCCACTCTATCTATGCCTTTCATCATCTTGTAAGCCTCTATCAAGTCACCTCTTATCCTTCTTCGCTCCAATGAAAAAAGCACCTAGCTCCCTCAACCTTTCCTCATAAGACCTGCCCTCCAGTCCAGTCAGCATCCTGGTAAATCCCCTCTGCACCCTCTCTAAAGCTTCCACATCTTTCTTGTAATGAGGTGGTCAGAACTGAGCACAATATTCCAAATGTGGTCTAACCAGAGTTTTATAGAGCTGCAGCATAATCTCACGGCTCTAAAACTCAATTCCCCTCTCAATGAAAGCCAACACACCCTACGCCTTCTTTACAACCCTATCAACTTGGGTAGCAACTTTGAGGGATCTATGGACGTGGACCCCAGATCCCTCTGTTCCTCCACATTGCCAAGAATCCTGCCATTAACCCTGTATTCTGCAATCAAATTCAACTTTCCAAAATGGATCATTTCACACTTTTACAGATGAACCCATTGGACTATAACCTGGTGTCATGTGATTTTTGACCTTGTCCATCCCAGTCCCGGCCCTTCGACATCATGGCATCTGAGGTTACGAGGGGCTTGGACAGGGTCAAAAAGGAAGCAGCTGTTCCCCATTGGTGAAGGGTCAAGAACGTTTCTTAAAATAAAAGGCAGGAGGTTTAAACGGGATTTGAGGAAAACATTTTCACCAGAGAGTGGTGGGGGTTCTGGAATGCACTGCCTGGGAGGGTAGTTGAGGCAGGAAACCTCACGACCTTTAAAAAGTACTTGGATGAGGACTCAAGGGATCATAACTTTCAAGGCTATGGGCCTAGTGCAGGAGAGTGGGCCTAGTGCAGGAGAATGCGCCTAGTGCAGGAGAGTGGACCTGGTGCAGAAGAGTGGGCTTGGTGCAGGAGAATGGGTCTGATGCAGGAGAGTGGGCCTAGTGCAGGAGAGTGGGCCCAATGCAGGAGA
>JAHRHZ010000001.1:3064198-3075218 GCA_024137785.1 Ginglymostoma cirratum
GACGCAAGGCCCAGTGCAGTCTGGAGGCAAGGCCCACTGCGGACTGGAGGGAAGGCTGAGTGCAGTCTGGAGGCAAGGCCCAGTGTGGTCTGGAGGGAAGATCGGCACAGTCTGGAGGCAAGGCTCAGAGCGGTCTGGAGGGAAGGCCTGGAGTGGACTGGAGGGAAGGCCCAGTGCGGACTGGAGGGAAGGCCGAGTGCAGTCTGGAGGGAAGGCCCAGTGTGGTCTGGAGGGAAGACCCGGAACAGTCTGGAGGCAAGGCTCAGTGCGGACTGGAGGGAAGGCCTGGTGCAGACTGGAGAGAAGACCTTGGCACAGTCTGGAGGGAAGGCCCTGCATGGTCTGGAAGAAAGGCCCGGCACGGTCTGGAGGGAAGGCCTGGCTTCCAGTGCTCCAGAACAGGCCTCAGCAATGCTCTGTACAACCTGTACTGAAACACTTTCAGGGCAGGAAAGTGGAGGAACAGTCTTAGAGAGTGGAGGAAGAACAGCCTTTGCTCACTTTGGAAGAGAATCCAGGAATTTACCTCTTTGTTGAGTTACTGTTTCGCTGGAATTACTGAAAGAGATCCCCGCAAATCATTGACTTTAGCAAAAGGATTCAGAACCAAATAGTGGAATGTTGTGTGAAATTCTGGTCTCCCTGCTATGGGAAAGATGTTGTGAAACTTGAAAGCGTTCAGAAGAGATTTACAAGGATGTTGTCAGGGTTGGAGGGTTTGAGCTACAGGGAGAGGCTGAATAGCCTGGGACTATTTTCCCTGGAGCATCGGAGGCCAAGGAGTGACCTTACGGAGGTTTATAAAATCATGAGGGGCATGGATTGGGTGAATAGTGAAGGTCTTTTCCTCCAGGGTAGGGAAGTCCACAACTAGAAGGAGCAGGTTTAAGGTGAAAGGGGAAAGATTTAAAAGAGACTTAAGGGGCAATTTTTCACGCAGAGGGTGGTGCGTGTACGGAATGAGCTGCCAGAGGAAGTGGTGGAGGCTGGTACAATTACAACATTTAAAAGGCATCTGGATGGGTATGTGAATAGGAAGGATTTAGAGGGATATGGGCCAAAAGTTGGCAAATGGGACTAGATTAATTTAGGATATCTGGTCAACATGGACGAGTTGGGCTGAAGGGTTTGTTTCCGTGTTGTACATCTCTATGACTACGTTGGGCACATGATGTAGTGGTGCCGGTGTTGGACTGGGGGTGTACAGGGTCAGAAGTCACATGAGACACACAGGTTTAGCTGACAAAGGAGCAGTGTTCCGAAAGCTTGTGATTTCAAATAAATCTGTTGCACTATTACCTGGTGTTGTGTGACTTCTGACCACGTTGAATACAGCAATATCTGGCATGTCTCGGGATGGCCACGGAAATGCATGGGTTTTGAAGGTGAGTGGAAAACAGGCTCCATTTCCTTTCTGTAAGGGAGAAGTGAATTGATGGAAGTTGTTATTAGGTCGGCAGCTTTTCCCTGAAATGCCGAAGCTGCTCTCTCACTGCGCTAACCACAGTCACGCAGAGATCGTGAGCACCAAACACTCGCTCTGTACCACCGCCTTGCAGCTGACACTGGTGTAGTCTCTGAGACTTCCACGTTGCTATATCTGGAGAAATTAAGATTGATAATCGGGACGTGGAATTTCTTTGAAGGGTTCAGGGGAGACAGCAAACACAAAGAGGGGCTTTCTTTGGTGCACAATGTCAGCTGTTAGCATGTGAAACACAGCCCAGCGAAATAGTGAAGAGGGATCTCAAAGGGGACGACTGAGCGCACAGACTTTTCTGTTATGTGCTACCTTCACTGAATGCAGTCGTGATAGTGTCATACAGCACGGAAACAGACCCTTCGGTCCAACCAGTCCATGCTGACCATGTTCCCAAACTAAACTAGTCCCACCTTCCTGCTCCTGGCCCATATCCCTACAAACCTTTCCTTTCCATGAATTATCCAAATGTCTTTTAAACTTTTTAACTGTACCCACATCCATCACTCATTCCACATGTGAACCACACACTGTGTAAAAAAGTTTGCCCCTCGTGTCTTTTTTAAGTCTTTCTCTTCTCACCTTAAAAATATTCCCCTAGTCTTGAAATTCCTCCATTCTAGGGAAAAGACAACCATCATTAATTCTATCTATATGCCTCATGATTTTATAGACTTCTATCAGGTCATCTTTCAACGTCCTACGCTCCAGTGAAAAAGGTCCCACATTTTCCAGTCTATTTTTACATCTCAAACCCTCCAGTCCCGGCAACATCCTGGTAAATCTTTTCTGAACCCTGTCCAATTTAATAATATCCTTCCTGTAACAGAGTGCCCAGAACTGGATGCAGTGCTCCAGAAGAGGCTTCACCAATGTCCTGAACAACCTCAACATGATGTCCCAACTCCAATACTCAAAGTTCTGAGCGATGAACGCAAGCGTGCTAAACACCTTCTATTATCCACTCCACCCCACCTCCCCCACCCACCTTTCCAGTACTGTGCCCCCTCTCTATCCCTTACCTTGCCCCAGGTTTCACCCTTCCTCCCCTACCACGTCCTGGGACTATTCATACAGTCTCCGTGACTTGAGGAGAAGTGCATGAGATGGCTTGCCACAGAAGGGCACATGACTGACTGGCCCCTCCTGGTAGCACAGCCAGCCCCACACGATGAGAGGACAGCTACCTGTGAATCACGGTGAGAGCTCCCTTCGGTGAGGCAAGCATCAAACTGGAGGAAATGCAATTTGTAGCATTTTTTCAAGTTAATTCCAGGCTGTCAAACAAGTTCTTTTGTTTAAATTGCAGACTCTAAGCTACAAGGACCACAATGCATGCCATCAAGACTGAAGAGAACAAGATTGACTGATAGCAAGATTGAGTTTTAAGGGATTGGATGCAGAAATCAAAGAACTCTATATATTGTTCTGAAGAAGGGTCACTGGACCTGAAATATTCGCTCTGTTTCCCCTCTCCATTGATGCTGCCAGACCTGCTGAGTTTCTCCAGCACTTTCTGGTTTTGTTTGTTCTACACAGGAATGGCAGGATACCATTCAGCCCTTCAAACCTATCCCATCATTCACCTAGATCATGGCTGATCATTTGGTCTCAACCCAAATTCGCCATGGATCCATAACGGCCTAACCACAATCTTTTCAAACTCTGAGATGAAACTTTCAGTTGACCTTTTCTTCGTCAATGATTGTTGAACATTCCTAATTCAGCAGAGAGCTCCTCACTGACCTGACCCTAGTGTGAAGACTTTGATCATGGCATTTAAACTGCATCTAAACAGCAAGTCTCCAGACAATGAACTATTTTCGATATGCAGTCACTTTTGCAATGTAGGAAACACAGGTACTAATCTGTACACAGCAAGATCCCACAAACAGTATTTCATAGAATCTCTACAGAGAAACAGGCCCTTCAGCCCAACAAGCCCACACCAACCCTTGGAGCATCCCACCCAGACCCATCCCCCTACAACCCAACCATTCTACACATCCCTGAACAGTATGGGTAATTGAGCATGGCCAACCCACCCTAACCTGCACATCTTTGGCTGTGGGAGGAAACCGGAACACCCAGAGGAAACCCATGCAGACATGGGGAGAATGTGCAAACTCCACACACAGACAGTCACCCGAGGCTGGAATCGAACTCAGGTCCTTGGCGCTGTGAGGCAGCAGTGCTAACCACTGTAATGTGTTTTCTGTGCTGATCAGATGTTGGTTAGCTGGATAGCTGATGAGCAACATCAACAGTGTGGGTTCAATTCTCCCACCATCTGAGGTCACCATAAGGAACTGTCCTCCTCAACCTCTCCCCTTGCCTGAGGTATAGTTGCTCTCAGGTTAAACTCACCACCAGTTGTCTCTCTCTAATGAAGTAAGCAGGACTATGGTGACTTCGCTGTAATGATCAAGCATATTAAGAACAAAGAACAAGAACAAAGAACAGAAACAGGCCCTTCGGCCCTCCAAGCCAATTCCGATTATTAGTTTTAATCATTCTTTCACGGGACATTGGCATCACTAGCATGGTCAGCGTTTGTTGCCCATCCTTAATTGTTCATCCCTGCGTGTCTTACACAGCTATTTCAGGGGGCAGTTAAGAGTCAACCACATCGTAATGGGTCTGGAGTCACATGTAGGCCAGACCAGGTAAGGATGGCAGATTTCCTTAGTGTAACAGATGGGCTTTTAGTAAAATGGATAATAGTTTCACGGTCGTGATTATCACGACAATATTCAAATTTTGAAAACAATTTAACGGCAGGTATTTCTGGTATAACGTGTGTTTTGTTAATGCGAATTGGCTGTAACGTGATTGACGAATAGTGGACGCTGTGGAGCTGGAGGAACCCAGCAGGTCAGGCAGCATCAGAGGAGCAGGAGAGTCAATGTTTCAGGCCTAGACACTTCATCAGGTCTGGGGAGGAGGAAGGGAGTTGGGAAATAAATAGAGGAAAGTGAGGTGGGACTGGGGAAGGGAGGTGGGATGGTGATATGTGGATGCAGGTAGGAGGTAGTGGAGATTGGTCAGTAGGAAGGGTAGGGCAGATAGGTGGCGAAGGAGTTGGACAGGTTGTGTCAGGTCAAGGAGGCAGGGATGAGTTGGAGGGTTGGACATGAAATGAGGCCAGGGGTGGGCAGATTTTAAAATTGGTGAATTCTTTGTTTAGGCCCTCGGGCTGTAGGCTCCTGAGGCGGAATGTGAGGTGCTGCTCCTCCAGTTTACAGGTGGTGTCATTGTGGCACTGGAGGAGGCCCAGGATGGACAGGTCACCCAGGGAGTGGGAGGGGGAGTTAAAATGGTTCACGACCGGAAGGTGTTGTCATTTATCCCATACAGAGCGCAGATGCTCTACAAATCTGTCGAGTCTACACTTGGTCTCTCTGACGTAGAGGAGGCCACACATCGGGAACAGCGGATACAGTAGAACAGGTTGGAGGATGTGCAGGTGAACCCCTGTCAGATATGGAAAGTTTGCTTTGGATCTCTGATGGAGGTGAGGGGGGATGTGTAGGGGCAGGTGTAGCACTTCCTGTGGTTGCAGGGAAAGGTGCCGGGGTAGTGGGGCTAGTGGGGAATGTGGAGCGGACGAGGGATTCACGGAGTGAATGGTCCCTACAAAGGGCAGATGAGGGTGAGGAGGGAAATATCTCTTTGGGCCGTGGGATCGGATTGTCGGTGGCGGAGAATGATGCACTGGATGCGGAGGTGGGTAAGATGGTATGTAAGGACAAGGGGGATTCTGTCTTTATTTTTGTCGGGGGGCGAGGAGATTTGAGGGCAGAAGTGCAGGAAGTTCAAGAGACGAGGTTGAGGGCATTTTCGATCAATGGAGGGGGGAAGCTGCAGTCCTTGAAGTAGGAGGACATCTGGGATGTTTGGGAGTGGAACGCTCTATCTTGGGAGCAGATGTGGCAGAGACGGAGGGATTGGGAGTAGGGGATTGCTTTCTTGCAGGAAGGTGGGTGAGAGGAGGTGTAGTCTAGGTAGCTGTGGGAGTCGGTGAGCTTGAAATAGATGTTGGTGCTGTGATGGTTACCAGAGATGGAGACGGAGAGGTCCAGGAAGGGGAGGGAGGTATCGGAGATGGTACAGGTGAATTTGAGGTTGGGGTGAAAGGTGTTAGTAAAGTTGATGGACTGTTCAAACTCCTTGTGTGAGCACAAGGCAGCGCCAATACAGTCATCGATGTAACGGAGAAAGAGGTGGGGTTGGTGCCAGTGTAACAGCGGAAAAGGGACTGTTCCATGTATCTTACGAAGAGGTAGGCATAGCTCAGACCCATGCGGGTGCCCATAGCTGTCCCTTTGGTGAGTAGGAAGTGGAAGGTGTTAAAATCAAAACCACCAGTCCCAGAATGGGACTAATTGCGTAGCTCCTTTAAAGAGCAAGCACAGGCACAATGGATAAATGGTCTTGTTCCATGCTATACCATTTTAAGAACTGGTCTGCTATTTGTGGCATGTTACCCGTTCCAGTGGTTGCTGTATTAACAATGGCCATTAGACTTCAAAGAGTGATTCATTGTGTAAATGGTTTGAGTCTACGATTAACCAGGCAACAAGCAATTTGATTACATGGCCTGGCATTGTGCAAAACACAGGTTTATTTTAGATTATATCCTAATGCAAAAGCAAAATACTGCAGAGACTGGAAATCTGAAATTTGGACAAAAGAAAAACACTGGAAGAATTCAGCAGAGATAAAAGGTACTGCAGATGCTGGAGAATCCGAGATAACAAGCATGGGGCTGGATGAACACAGCAGGTCAAGCAGCATCATAGGAGCAGGAAAACTTGACGTTTCGGGCCTAAACCCTTATCAAGAATTCAGCAGGTCAGGCAGATCTGTGCTGAGAAAAAGAGCTAAGTTTTCAGGTTGATGGCCTTTTATCAGAACTTCCAGCTTTTTTTAATTCTTATTTTAGGAGGATTTTCACTGCTTAAGGTGAAAGTGCTCACACTGAACAGAAGAACTTGGTTTGGGAGCCAACGGCAGTAATTGTCGCCACCTTGTGGTTATAAATAGTGTAAACCTAAAACAACCAAGAGCTTCCAATTTGTGAACTTGCCTCAGACTTCCAGTGAAGTTTAATGTTGCTCTAATCATCTCTCAGGCCTCTCTCATAAATGGCCTTCACTTGCCTGGAGATGTGCGGGACCAGGCTCAGCAGTGAGGGATCATATGCTTGCAACCCATTTGGTCGAACACGGTGTTAGTTCCAAAATCAAGGTGTGGATGTGCCAGCTGTTGGACTGGGATGGACAAAGTCAGAAGTTACATAACACCGAGTTATAACCGAGTTCACCTGATGAAGGAGCAGCGCTCCGAAAGCTTGTGATTCCACATAAACCTGCTGCACTATACCCTGGTGTCATTGTAACTTCCCAAAATCAAGGCTAACCCTTCCAATGGAGAGCTGTACTGCTGGAGAGGACAGTGTTTCAGATGACGTACACGACTGAAACTCTGTCTGGCTTCTCGTTTTGACTTAAGAATCCTGCAGCACCCCTTTGAATCAGAAGAGGGAGCTCATGCTGGTGACCCGGACAACATTCATTCCTTCAATGAAAATTGCAAAAACCAAATCAGTCAACCTGCTCAGTATTGCATAGCTGCTTGTGGGAGCTTGCTGTGCACAGATTGGCTGCCATGTTTCCTCCATCACAAGTGGCCACCCTTCAAAAAGTAGCTAACAGATTGTAGAGTCGTTTGAGATGTCCTGAGGTTGAGAGAGGTGCTACAAAAAGATGCAAGAAATCATTTCCTGGTTTTGCGTTTCTTATTGCAGAGGGGCAATCTGACCTTTACAGTTTAATATCACTTACTACCTGAACCTGCCTGTCCAGGTATATTCCTTAACAACAAGTACAAAAACAGATGTATCAGACGATGTATCAGAAATGGTTTTGCTCCTATACTTTGCTACTCTGTGAGGAGCGTTGCTGTTCTGACTGGGATTACCCCAAAGCACAGTGCCAGGTGTTCAAACTCTATGATACTATGTGTCATCCGTTAGACACAATGAGATCTGCTTTTTCCTCCAGCCGTTACCAGTGATTGTATCCCTGAAAGTGGCAGATAGACTTTGTGACAAAATCATGTTGCCAGTTTGTTCCATCCACACACTGTGTCATCTTCAACAGTTCCTGATTCCCCTCAGCTTCTCTTACTGGCTTGCAGTGTGAAGAGTGAGGCCAGTTCAGAGCATTCAGCTGATCTGCTGCTGAAACCCTCATCCCCACTCTTGTTTCTGATGAAGGGTTTAGGCCCGAAACGTCAAGTTTTCCTGCTCCTATGATGCTGCTTGACCTGCTGTGTTCATCCAGCCCCATGCTTGTTATCTTGGATTCTCCAGCATCTGCAGTACCTTTTATCTCCAACTCTTGTTAGCTCCAGTTGTGGCTCCCCCCGATCTTGCATTCTTCCTACATTTAAGGTCATCCAAAACAACCCTTATCTATCTTAACATTCACATTTTACCCACCCTCATCCTACCCTCACCCTCTGCTTCTGCCCTACATTGGCTCATAGTCGATTTAAAAATTCTTATTCTTGCTTACAAATCCATCCTGCGGCCCCACTCCTCCCACACCTCTCCCATCTCCTGCATTCTCACAACCATCTGAGATCTCTACACTCCTGTCATTCTGGCCTTTTGAGCATCCCCCGATTTTAATGGCCTCACCATTGACAGCCTAGGCGTCAAGATCTGAAATTTCCTCCCTCCACATTGCTGCCCCTCTCTCTCTCTCGTTCTCCCCGTTTAGGACATCCCTTAAAATCTCCCCCTTTGACCTAGTTTTTGTTTTGGTCACCTGCCATAATATGTCCTGATGTGGCTTGGGGTCTAATTTTATTTAATAAGGTTCCTGTGAGGCCCCTTGAGACTCCTCACTACATAACCCGAGCAGCTGTTGTTAAATCATGCTGACTAACCAAACCATCATCTGCCAATTGCAGTTTTATTTTTGCTGGGAAGATGGTGCCGAGAGGTGACTGGAATTAAATGCCAGATTTTAATCGACAAGGATTTTTGTTGACAGTGTTCACTGTCCAGCGATCTCAGCTGGGCCTTATTGTAGAAACAGCAAGAGCCTGGACCAAGGAATTACGACTGACACCCAGTTCTAAGGAACCCACTGAGCTCAACTTGGGAGTAGCACCGAGATTTTTGTGATTTCCGTCCCGGCCCAGGGGACAATAGATTTTGAATCCTCTTCTCTCTAACAGACATGCACACACTCAATTCACAAGTGAGAGAGTCTAGGACCAGAGGACATAATTTTAGAATAGGGAATCATCCATTTAAGATGGAGATGAGGAGGAATTTCTTCTCTCAGAGCATCATGAGGCTGTGGAATTCTTTACTGCAATGGGCTGCCGAGCCCATTAAGTATATTCAAGGCTGAGATAGACAGATTCTTAATCAGGAAGGGAATTGAGGGTAATGGGGGAAAGTTGAGTTGAGGATTATCGGATCAGCCACGATCTCATTGAATGGCAGAGCAGACTTGATGGGCCCAATAACCTACTTCTGCTCCTATGACTTGTGATCAAACACACAAGCGATTGCAAACAGGCTCTCTTAAACTCTCACTCAGTCCTGCACTTGGGTGGCACAGTAGTTAGCACTGCTGCCTCACAGCATTAGCAATCGAGATTCGATTGCAGCATTTGGTGACTGTGTGGAGTTGGCGTGTTGTCTGTGTGGGTTTCCGTTGATTTGATATAATTGATTTAAGCTTTATTGTCATATGTACTCAAATACAGGAATACAGTGAAGAGTCTACATTGCAACAACATACGGTGCCATCTTAGGTACAAAGGTATCGAGGTACAGAACTTAGGTACCGGTAGCAACATAGAGACACAAACATAAAACATTACCAGTGTCCTTAGTAAAAGTAGAAAAATAACGTTGAAAGTTAACATTACAGTCCTTCCTAATATTAGAAAAATAAGAAATAAAGGCAAAAGTTCAACAGTTTTTCTTAAGAGCACTAGACCATTTGGTTTCTCCCCACAGTCAGAAGGTGTACAGGCTGCGTAGGTTGGCCATGGTAAATGTGGGGTTATAGGGTTTGGAGGGTGCAGGACTCGATGGGCTGAACGGCCGCTTGACAAATTTGAATCAGGTCACAGGGGAGAGTCTGCCTGATTTTCTTCAAAACAGCAGCCGTGGGATCTCTAATATCCACCAGAGAAGGCAGGAATGGCACCTGCGACTGACCCGCACTCCCTCAGTCCTGCACTCGGAGCGTCTGAGTCAATGGTGTTTATGATTCCTTCGAGTGGAGTTTGAAGTCCAACAGTCTGACACATGAAAGAGAGGGACCTCTGCCAGTTGTGCGCTTTAACCATCTGTATGTGGAGACTGAGGCAGGTCACACGATGCTAACCCCTCCAAGCAAAACACTGTAAAGTTTCAGGGTGTTAGGTCTGATTTGCACTTGCTAGAGAGGAAGGGTCGAAAACTATGACATAAAACAAAAACACGCGGAAAAAAATCCTCAAAAGTGGCCTTTTCCCACAAATTATTTAATGAAGGTCATTTTCGAAGCATCACAAACAGAAAACAAAAAGCCTTTCAAAGGAAAAGACAATTGTTTGTGGGTTTTTAAATCACACATTATTTCCTGTGCAGACACAAATTCAATTCAAGGACTTTGCCTTTAAGGTTGTTTTCCCTTTAATCCCAGCCAGCAGCAACCTTCTCGCTGCAAATATTAAAGTGCTTTCGACAGACAGACTGCGAGAAATTGGCAGAGTGGGGCTCAGAGGAGCTCTGTCCTTATCTCCAAGGTTTAAGGACTGTGTGAGCCTCCTGGTCAGCAGCTGGCCCCTTTAAGGGAAGTGAGTGCACAGTATTTGGCAGGAAACGTTGGAGCTCTCTCTCTCTCTCTGTCTGTCTGTCTGTCTGTCTGTGTGAGAAAGAGAGAGAGAGGTAGGTGCAGGATTTGGCAGCTGTGAGATCCAGCGACTGGCCTGGTGTAGGAGCCGGCAGCAGTGAGAGGGAGAAGACGGTGAGACTCTAGGTGGGGAAGCTTGCCCCCCCCCAGCTCAGTGAGACTGACAGCCCTGGGGCAAGGTAAATTGCACTAACAAGGCCAGAAGCCCCATTCTGGGTCAGATTTCTCCCCAGTTTAAGGCAGCAAGCTACTGCCATGGAGTTTGGGGGGTGGGGGAGGCTGGAAGGAGAGAAAGGGAAACTTTTCTTTAAAAAAGTGGCTTGCTCAAGGCCCTCTTTGCAGGAACCTGGTACACATTGTACACCAGCCCTAGCTTAGGCCTGTCGCTGCAGCCCTGACTGGGTTACTCTGGCACGCTGCCTGGCTCTTGCTTTTTATAGGCAATTGGCAAGGTATTGGGACAAGGGGGCATCTGCCCAAGTGTCTCAGGCATCTGGGGCAAAGGAGGGAGGGGTAGGAAAGGGAGGGGCTAAGAGGGAGCTAGGAAGGGAAGTGGAATGGGGGAGAGGAGAAGGGAATATGGGGGAGAGGGGAGGAGGGAATATTGGGG
>JAHRHZ010000001.1:3075618-3093357 GCA_024137785.1 Ginglymostoma cirratum
GTAATGGGGGAGGGAGGGAATATGGGGAACAGGGGAGAAGTGGGGAGAAAGGTGGTGAGGAGGAGGGAATATGGGGGACAGCAGGGAAGTGGGGAGAAAGGTGGTGAGGAGGAGGGAACAGGGAGTGTGGGGGAAGGAAAGTGGGTTCAGTGAGACATGGGTGTTCTGAACAGGACAGAATCCAGCCTTGTCATCCACTGATTTTGGTGAAGAGAGAGTGGTAGTGGGGTTAGGATCGGAGGCTGGGCAGGTCTGGTGGGGTAGAACTGCAGGCTATAAATCCTCGACCCTCCCTGAGAGTGGGGAGAATGTGGGACCCCCACACCCCCCACCCCCAAAGGGATTGTTGGAGGTGAATAGTGTGGATCCATTGAAACGGAGAAGTTGGATAAACAAACTCAAGAGGGTTGGAATTAGATGGTGATAGGGGTGGGGGAAGAGTCGTGGAGCAGAAACAGCCAGGACAGAGAAGCTGGGCCGAATGGTTCATTTGTGAGCTGGAACATTATGTGACAGGTTCTGGTCAGCCCAACTATCTCATCCACTTCCCCGTTTTGTAAGCGTGAGGTGGTCTTGCCTGTGGCATGTTATTTCCATCGGGGAATCTGTACGTGTGTGAGATTGGAGTCAGGGGTTGGGGGGAGAGTGTGTGGGTGGGGAATGACTGGATAATGTCAGGCTGGTGATCTGACAAGGCAGCTCATGTCATTACTCTCCTGGGTTGAGATTTCTTTCAAGCGCTGGATGTTTTTTGAGCTTTATTTGACATTATTCTCTTTATTTTTTTGTGGGGGTGGGGTGCGGGGTGTTGCACATTGATTGCAGTGCTTAGGATCAGCTCCTGCTGTCTTGAAATAGAAAATGGGAGTGAGAGGTGTTATTCGCAGTCGCCTTGTCAGGAGAATTAAACGTCTGAATCTGTAAAACAAAAGAGAGTCTGATTTTTCTAATGTCCCCAGCCTAGTGCCACGCCATACGGGGTTGGGGGTTAAAATCTCAGCCGCAATCCTTGTCATCTTCAGTATCTCCTGCTCTTTGAACAGTTGCTGAGACTGCAATCCCAGACTGTTAACGTCACACAGATTCCTGACACCCTGTGATTATTATCATCATGCTTTGTATCTTACCAGGTACAAAGGAGTTGAAATGTCCCTCACAGTCCAAGCAGAAAATATAGAAATAGCAGCACGAGTAGGCCATTCGGCTGTTTGAGTCTGCATTCCCATTCAGTACTATCCTGACTCGTCCTCTATCTCAATACAACCTTTCTGCTTTATTCCCCTACTGAATGATGCCTTTAAATTCAAAAAATATATCCATCTTTTTCTTGAATATATTCAGTGACTTGGCCTCCGCAGCTTTCTGTGGCAGAGAATTCCAAATGTTCGTTACCCCTGTGACCAAAGACATTTTTTTTCCTCATTTTAATCGGAAATTTCCCTGTGCCCTAAGACTCTGTCTGTTTTTATTTTTTACTGTTTTTTTTGTAGAGTCCCTACTGTGTGGAAGCAGGCCATTAGCCCTATTGAATCCACACCAATTCTCCAAAGAGCATCCCACCCACCCTGTCCCTGTAATCCTGCACTTCCCAAGGCTAATCCACCCAGCCTGCACATCCGTGGACACTATGGGACAATAATCACCCTAACCTGCACATCTTTGGGCTGTGGGAGGAAACCGGAGCACCTGGAGGAAACCCACACAGACACGGGGGAGAATGTTGCCCAAGGGTGGAATCGAACCCGGGTCCCTGGCACTGTGAAGCCAGAGTCTATAGGTATGAGGCTGGAAAAGCACAGCAGGTCAGACAGCATCCGAGGAGCAGGAAAGTCAACGTTTTGGGCTGAAACCCTTTGTCAGGACTGAAACATTGACTTTCCAGCTCCTCAGATGCTGTCTGACCTGCTGTGCTTTTCCAGCCTCACATCTACAGACTTTGGCACTGTAAGACAGCAGTGCTAACCACTGAGCCACTGTGTTGTAGACTTCCACCCCAACCAGATAAATGTCCTCCTTACATCTGCTCTGTCCAGCCCTGTTACAATTTTATATGTTTCATGTTTGAATTTGATTCCCTCTCATCCTTCTGATCTCTAGTGAAGACAGTCGAACCAATCTCTGCTCGTAGGTTCAGGCTTTGTCTACTCTGAGCCCCTCTTATTCGCTGAGCTGACTGTCTGGAGCCTATGGGATACCTCTGTATTCATGCTGTGTTCCTGACAGGTTCACCTGGGAATTGGCCCTCGGCTGTGCCAGTAAGTTCTGGTGGTGGGAATAGCCTCCGCTCGTTGGCCTTGATTTCCTGTTCGTTAAACAGTCCCGAGGTACTTCTTGTTTGAGGGAATTTGTTGGCATTGTCAGCTCGACGTTTGTCAGCAACAACCTGCATTTGTAAAAGTCACTCATAGGTAGTAAGAACTGCAGATGCTGGAGTCAGAGATAACACCGTGTGGAGCTGGAGGAACGCAGCAGGCCAGGCAGCATCACAGGAGCAGGAAAGGTGAAGTTTCTGGTCGGGACCCTTCTTCGTTTTCTGAGCTGAAACGTCAACTGACCTGCTCCTCTGATGCTGCCTGGCTCGCTGTGCTCCTCCATCTCCATACTGTGTTATCTCTGCTTTTATAAAACACCTTTTACCAATGTGAAACACCCCAATGTGCTGGCAGGAGTGACTATCAGTCGTAGGTTTCACGTTGTCCATGGAAATGTGACCAGATGCTTGGTCTAAGAGGGAGGCTTTAAGAGATCTTAGAGGCAGAGAGAGGAGCGGTTAAAATCCGGGATATACAAGAGGCTGGAAGTGATGGAGCACAGACATCTCTGAGGGTTGAGCAGTTGGAAGATGTTAGTGATGAAGAGCCGCAGGACCATTAAGGGATTTGAAAAGACAGATGAGAATTTTAATATTGAAGTGTTGCTGGAATGGGTGCCAGTCAGTGAACATAGGGCTGACATGTGAATGGGACCACAAGTAAATTAGGATGATCTAATTTATCACCAAAAACATTGTTATTGTTGTGTGAATTGTGGATAAATGTTAGATACTTGTTCAGTAGTGAACTGTGCTACCTTTAAAATGTAAAATTAATTCTTTAATCATTCCTATTTCCTGTAGAGTACCCCGTAAGGATACCGTTTGATGTAGAGTTGGATTAAATGCTTTGATGAATCCAAAGACCAGCAGCTGCATTTGTTTAATGTTGAAAGCTTCATTTATAGTAAATTAAGCCCAGAGCCAGTGTTGTTGCTAAAGAAAAATAATTTGCGTTACTATGAGCAACCAGTCTCTTTGTGAATCTGGAGAACATCATTTAGCCAAAGACCCGTGCTTCAAAAGAAAGCCACTGATACAGCAAGCTCTAAATTCACCCGAGATCACAGAAGGTGACCATTCTGAGACATCCTTCCTGTGCCAGGCTCTTTGAGCTACTGTGGGAAGGAAGTGACATCACGGTCATGTCGCTGGACTAATGCTCTGGGCGCATGGGGTTCAGATCCCGCCATGACAGATGGTGAAATTTTAATTTAAAAAATTCAGATTTTTGGCACAGTGGTTAGCACTGCTGCCTCACAGCACCAGGAACCTGGCTGGTTGTGCTGTGCAGTCGATGGGCCAAACAGCCTGTTTCGGCAGCACGGGGATTCTATGATTCTGAGATTCTATGCAAAACGTGTGCATCACCAAATGGTGATCCTTGTCAAATGTCATTAAAAATCTGTCTGGTTCACTGATGCCTTTTTTAGGGAGGGAGTTCTGCCATCCTTACCTGGTCTGGCCTACACGTGACTCCAGACCCACCGTGATGTTGACTTCTAGAATGGCCTAACAAACACCTCAGTTCAAGGTCAGTGTGGACAAGCAGTAAATGCTGGCCTTGCCGGTGACATCTGCTTCCCATGTACAAATAATTTTTTTTTAAAATTCCATTAGCTCCATTCCCCTGCTCAAACCCTCTTGGCCCTGTATTTATCTTTGTCTTTTCCAAGTATCCAATTCATAGATTGCCAGTGCCGGGATAAATTTCCAGCTAGTCTAGGTCGATGCACAGTAATCCCTTTAGTTACAGATCTGTAGTTACCTGTTATTTTCTCACCCCTTGCCGAAACAACGTGGCTTTCCCCCCTGCAGAGTACTTCAGATGACTTCAGCCTGACTGTATGCATACGTTTTCCTGATTCCCTGTAACAGAATTCCTTGCTAACCTGGGCGCAACCAGACCAGTCTATCATCGCGGCTACAAAAACAGAAATTGCTGGAAAAGCTCAGCAGCAGGTGTGGCGGCATCTGTGAAGAGAAATCAGAGTTAACATTCCGGGTCCGGTGTCTCTTCCTCCGAGCTGAGGTGGCAGCCGAGCTGAGCGAACATCAGAGTGGAACGTCGCCAAACTATTCGGGATGCAGTGCCCTTTTTTTTTAGAATCCATGATCTATCACTAACGGCGTGAGCCTGTTTAATATCTCTCTCAGCTGCTCCCTCTCCGCTCAGCGAGACACCGACAAACTCATCACAATCTCACAGAGTTGTACAATCTGTCTCCCTCCTAACAGCACAAACTTAGCTCGGTTTCACTGTTACTAAAATGTCTCATTCTGTTTTAATATTCTGCAGGAGTTTAAATCGAGCTCAGAGTTATTACTGACACACACAGCGAGCCATGACGGTGAGTGCCCAGCATATACCAACATAAAACCAACGTCGCTCCAGTTTTGCTTTGAAATCAATGCCTTTAGTGTATCCTTCTCTTGTTTGAATTGAGCTTGTACGCAAATTTTCAATTCTGTCCACACACAATCCTTCTAATCTCCCCACTGTGACAGTGTGTTGGTTGGCTGAGGGGTGTGTCACAGCCAGTTTGAAGTCTGTATGTGTTTTTTGAGCAAAGATTACCTGTTGGCGACCAGGTATGGGAGTCCTGGCTGGCTGTGATCCATAACGGGGCGGCACGGTGGCTCAGTGGTTAGCACTGCTGCCTCACAGTGCCAGGGACCTGAGTTTGATTCCACCCTCAGGCAACTGTCTGTGCGGAGTTTGCACATTCTCCCCGTGTCTGTGTGGGTTTCCTCCGGGTGCTCCAGTTTCTTCCCGCAGTCCCAAAGATGTGCAGGTTAGGGTGGATTGGCCATGCTATATTGTCCGTGTTGTTCAGGGATGTGTAGCTTGGGGGAACGGGTCTGGGTGGGATGCTCTGTCGGTTGGTGTGGACTTGTTAGGCCAAAGGGCCTGTTTCCACACTGTAGGGATTCTATGATAACTAACCCCAAAACAGGAGACTTGGTGGTTGTCTAATGAGGGGAAGGCTTGGTGACCCCCACCCCACCCCCCAAGATCTGCACTTGAGACCAGGGTGAGATCAGTGTGGCAATGAGACACCAAGTTGGAGTAAATCGCTAGCTTTGGGCAGGATTTCTGCCCTGTTAGGGGAATGGGATTGCAGTTGGAATGGGCACCAGTCCCCCAGTAATGGCTGGTTTGGCACCACTGCCCTTCCTCTAGGAAATTCAGGCCCATTTCTTTCCCAGATGTGGGCTTTCTGGGTGACGGAGGTGTGAATTGAGTGACTATTGAGGTACACTAATAGTGAATTGAGGCCAGGGTCTGACTGGGATTTTCCACGCTCAGCTACACAGATCCCCGACCCCGTGCTGTTGAGAGTGGGGTCCACGTGCCTGGGCACGCAGCTACCATTCAGAGGGCATGTTTTAACATGTTTTGGGGGTTTTTTTTGAGTATCCCCCTCCCCCTAGTTTCGCCCGGGGCGGCTTGTGCCTTCAGCTGCCTGGGTCCTGAGCTCTGGAATTCCTTCCCTGAACCCCTCAGCACTCACTGAGAGACCCGCCGTGCTGTCACCTTTGCCAGTTTGTCCTTGATAACCCTAACATGAAGCACCTTGGGATGAGTGAACATTAAAAGGTACTATGTCACTGCAAGTTGTTGTTGTTGTTGTTGTTGTTGTTGACATTTCCACTCCCCTCCTTTTCAGTCGATGACGGTCGATCCCGATTTGAAAACGCGGGAGGAGAAGGATGCGGAGCTGGACCGGAGAATTGAAGCTCTGCGAAAGAAGAACGAGGCACTAATGAAGAGACATCAGGTGAGCAGTCGACATGCCCAGAGGGTTCCTGGGAACACTTTAGGGCGAGTGTTGGCGAGTGCCAAGCTCTCCCCAACCCCAGTCATCCCGTTACCCCACGTCCAACCACATCCCCCCGCCACCCCAATTCATATCTCAGCCAAACTCCTCAAGTTTCACCTCCATTAATGCTCCCACGTGCCAGTCCTTTTCAAGTTGGACCCCACCCTCAGCCAATCTCTTGACACCAAAACGGAAATGGGACCTTTTACTCTCCATCTCCATAAGGGGAGGCAGTGGTCTAGTGTACTATCGCTGGACTGTTAATCCAGAGACCCAGATAATGTTCTGGGGACCCAGGTTCGAATCCTGCCACGGCAGATGGAGGAATTTGAATTCAATAAATATCTGGAATTAAGAATTTAATGATGACCATGTTGGAAAAACCCATCTGGGTCACTAATGTCCTTTAGGGAAGGGAACTGCCATCCTTACCTGGCCTGGCCTACTTGTGATTCCAGACCCACAGCAATGTGGTTGACTCTGAACTGCCCTCTGGGCAATTAGGGATGGGCAATAAATGCTGCCTAACCAGCGACGCCCTCATCCCATGAACGAATAAAAAATAAATCACCCAACCTCCTGAATACGAGCTATTGGGCGATGATCTACACAGCCCCACCAGGCCAATCAGACTCCTAGCCCAGCGTGGGACTATTGGGGTGGTGGTGGTGGGGGGAGGGATGGGGATTGGGGTGTGGGTGTGTGCAGGGGCAGGGGGATGGTGAGGGACCTGGGTTCCCATTCGTTGTCCCTTTATATCTCCCCCCTCCTCCCCCACCGACCTCAAAACACGTCACCCAGAGAGACAGCAACATCTGACCTCTGGGCGAGTTGCAAATATTTCCTTTGGCAGTAGTTTCTCGAATTTTAGTTTCTCTGGAGCAGCTCAGATGGAACGAGGATTTTTTTTTTAAAAAAGAATTTGGTTTTTGAAACAGGAAATTGAAGAAGATCGGAAAAAGGCGGAACAGGATGGTGTCTCTGTGACCAGTCGGAAACCCAAACATGAGGCAGAACACGAGCGCAAGTGGGGGGCAAAGGAGACTACGATGGGTGTCAGTGACCTGAGTAAATCACCAATCGTGAGTATTTTTATTTACTTATTCATTCACGGGTTGAGGGTATCACGTGCTAGGCCAGCATTTATTGTCCATCCCTAATTCCCCGGAGGTGGGGGGTGTAGTTAAGTGTGACCCATATTGTGACCAGGTAAGGACAGCAGTTTCCTTCCCTAAAGGACATTAGTGAACCAGATGGCTCATGGTCTCCATTAGACTCATAATTTCATCTTCAGTTGTGGGACTTGAACCTGGGTCCCCATTACCTTGGTTTCTCCATTGACCGTCCAGCGATAATACCACTCGGCCATTGCCTCCCCTGGTAAAGTCCTCAACGAGCGGAGAGGGCATTGGCTTAATGTTTCTTCTGGAGGGAAAGATATATTTCTTGTGACAAGGCAGGGCTCCCTGGGCGCTGACCCTCCAGCAGGATGGCGCTCCCTGGGCGCTGACCCTCCGGCTGGTCAGGGCTGTGTTGGCACAGTTCTGGCTGCTTTGTGTTGCCATTTCGAGTGAGCAACTGTTGTGTCAAAGATTCAAGATGCAGAGAGAATCTCCCCAGCCCTGGACCCGATCCTGAACAATATCTGTTTTGTGGGGCACTGATGGCGAACTATTTACAACTGTGTTTTTTTTTCTCTTTTGTCTCTCGCAGGAGAAGCGATCCGTGAACAATAAAAAGACGGTGAACTCTCCCCGGGGATCTGTGGACCCTGCCAGGAAACGGTCTGGGACGTCCGGTCCCAGGCAGGAGGCTACAGACCGGGGCAACCATCAGTACTCCCCGGGGAACAGGGCTGACAGGATGACATGGGGAGATCACCCGAACAGGAGCCCCCGAAAGATCAGCGGACATGAGAGCCTGAGTGGAGAGAGACCGGGTCGGGGAGAGCTGGGGGGACGTGCCAGAAGAGGCCGTGCGGGGGGAGGTGGTCCTGACGGAGCAGGCCGTGGATTAGGCAGTGCCTCACAGCAGGAGAGGCGAGTCAAGGTGGGTAAGGCTGGGAAGCATCTAAACCAAGGAGCACGTACACACACACAAAAGGGATAAGATAGAGTCAGCACAGAAAAAGGCCCTTTGCCCCGTTGAGTCTGTGCTAGTCACAAACAACCACCTCACTCTTCCAGTCCCAATTTCTGAGTTGGCCCATAGCCTTGACATCGCAAGTGAACATTTCTTAAATGTTATGAATGTTCCTGCCTCTCCCACTTTCACAGGCAAATTCCCACCACTCACTGAGAAAGGTTTTTTCCTCCTATGTCCTTTAAACCTCTGGCCCCTTTACCTTAAATCAATGCCCCCTGCTCAGTGATCCCTCCATCAAGGTCTACCCTATCTATGCCCCTCAGTATTTTCTACGTCTCAGCCATGTCTCTTTTCAATCTCCTCTGCTCCAGGGACCCCAAACCCAGTCTGATCAATTTCTCTTCACGACTGAAGCCCTCCAGCTCACTCTCCACCCTGTAGATCTCTTCCGCACCCTCTCAAGTGCTATCACATCCCTCCTATTACGTGGATTCCAGAACTACACACAATACTCGAGCTGTGGACTAACCAACTTTATAGACAGCTCCAGCATCACCTCCCTGCTCTGAAACTACTCACGCCAAAACAGGCCATTCAACCCACCTGCTCTGTGCTGGCATTTCTGTTCAGCATACAGACTCTCCCAACTTCCTTAATCCTATGTTTTGAGGAAGGAGCGATGACAATGTAACATCTTTAATGTAGGAAGGTGCCTCCGTGATCTGTGTCTGTGTTGACCGTATCAATTTAACCATGTTCCAGAACCACATATCATGAGCCAATGGAATGGGGTTTGCAGGCACTGCTGGTGTGCAGAGCCAGTTCAAAACTGGATCTTGGATTGGGGAGGAAGTGGGTGATTGGCACGAAGTAATGATGCTCAATTAACGAGCTGGTGCAGGCAAGGTGGACTGAATGGCCTTCTGCTGCTCTGTCAGAATTTTCTTATTCTATTTTCTTTGATTATGCACGACAACGAACCTTAAACTAATTTATTTCTGTTAACAAACTTCCTTTTATTGCACAGAATCATAAATCAACATGAATAAATTGCTCATTAGTGACAATGTTAGGGTGCGGGAGGAGGCTGTTCGGCCCATCGTGTTTGTGCTGGCTCTTTGAAAGAGCACTTCAATTAGTACCATACCCTGCCTCTTTCACCAGAAACCCTGTCAATGTTCTTTTCTTTTCAATAATTTAGCAGTTCCCTTTGTTGTGTGTGTGTATACCTTGCTGTTAAGAGAGAGTGCCGTTAAGACGGCACTATGTTCTGTGTGCACGCAGTGTCAAGACGCTGATAGCCAATTCACAGACTACTTACAGCACAGAAGGAGTCTGTTTGGTCTATCAGGGGAACAGAATTAAAGTTCTTGGCAAAAGAACCAGTGGGTTAAATAGTCAGGAACACGCTTCCTGAAAGTAACTTTCAAAAGTGGTATTGTGTTAACGATTTAGTGAAGTTGTTACAGACTTACCAGAGCACAGGGCAGCTCTGTCATTAGAGAGACGGAGAACTGGTGGCATGTTAGCCTGAGGGGACCATGCCCAGGGAGAGGTTGAGAAGGAGAGTCTCCCACCGCCCCCCCACCATGGCATTGTCAGCTGGTACAGGAGTTGATCCCACGCTGTTGGATCACTCTGGCATCACAAACCGGACATCCAACCAACTCCTAATGAGGATAATGGTCTAACGATCAGTTATTGGTCAGGGTATATTTAACTCTGTGGGCTAGTTTATATAACACAGTAAAACACATCACAAGCTCAGAAGTACACAATACATCAACTGATTTCTTTGTGAGCTTGCTAACCCACAGAATGACTGACTTTGCTGATATAAGGTGATTTGCAAAAGTGAGGGTGATATGAGGAAAATAAAAATAACCTTTTCACACTGTATTGTTAGGGTCTAGGATGCACTGCTTGGAAATGTGTTTACTTTGAGAGATGTTATGGCACTTGAACTTAGATTTCAGGGCTTGGAGGCAGGGGCGCTGCCACTGCACCTCAAGACAGGATGGGCGCAGATGTAAGATTGTGTTAGTACTTGTCAGACATCCTTCAGCGATCAGGCAACTATTTAAAACTAGCAGGGTTCTGGATATTACCCTATGCAGTAGCTTTGCAGCCTGTAGTGGACCTTGTTTCTGCTGTTCCCTTGTGTATAGTCGCTCTTCCATTAGAAATAGATTCTAGTTTTGAAACTGTTGTGAAAACTTGACTGAAAATGACATTTGACATGTCAACATTGCTGGCTCTCAAAGGAAGGCAAGCATTCGCTGGAAATTAATTTGCTGCCTTTTGCAGTGAACTGGGACCTCCCAAAGGCTTGGGTCATTGACAAGGAAAATGGTTTCTGACATATGGGAGTGAAAGTGCACCATTTATTGATTAGCACGGAGAGAGAGAGCTCCGTGACACATCCGTGGCAATGGTTGGACTCATTCTCTTATCCCTAAAAGAAAAGCAAATAGCTGCAAATCTGAAATAAATAAAAATCAGTGCTGGGGAGACTCAGAAGGTCAGGCAGCACCTGTTGAGAGAGAAAAACAGTTAATGTTTTGAGTCCAGTATAACTCTTATTCAGAGAGATGGACCTTCTCTAGTGTTCCTTTGAACCTTGAACAACACCTCCTTTTCCGTATTCTGACTTAACAGCCTCTAGGACTCAATATGAAGCTCAAAAGCTTCAGAGTGTGAACTCTGTCCTCTGTTTTGTTGATTTTTCTCCGTTCTGTTCTGTCTCAACTCTCTTCCCTTTTGGTTTAAAATGCCTGGTTGGAATTCTTTAGGACCTGCTGTTTACTTCACTGTTGAAATGACAGCATTAAATTGCTCAAACTACACTCACTGCACCTGGAAAGAGAGGGCAGGATGACCCAGGGCTTCCCAGACAGTGGGTCACAAATCAGACCTTTGGGGCTGCTGTTCTCAGGCAGCGGTGCAAGCAGCTGTGTGCCCCCTTTAAATACTCACCATATTTTTGAGCAGCGTTCTTTGCCTCATTTTCCAATCCTTGTGGCCTGATTCCTCACGTGCAAATCCCCAGGTGGAAAGGAAGGTGCTTGTTACTTAAATCCTCTGAGGATTTAACAGATCACATCCACTTCTCTGCTTATGTGGGTCCTTGCACCCACTCCCCTCTTGCTGTTACAGACCCCTCCCCAACCCACTCATCCTTGATGTATCTTTTCAAACATCAAGGTGAGTGTCACAATATGGGAAGGATTTGGAGGCACTGGGCTAATGCCACTGCTGAACATCCTTTTATTTGAAAAACAGCCTCGTGTGTTCCTCAGTGCGGACCTTGTTTTGGATGTGGTCCTGTTGTTTTCCGATCAGGCAGAATAATGGCCAGCTCTATTCCAAATGTGACCAACTGATCCTAGTGGTTAACCAGCCTGCACCTCTCAGTGGGGTAATTTGCCCAACATTTCGGGTTTTGGTAGCTTCTCTGGTTCAGGGTGTCAGAATCAATTGCAATCCAACCTCTACTGGGCCTTAATGGTTTCACCAATTGGGATTATTGCTTTCCTTATACTTTGGGATCCCAGCAGAAGCTGAATGGACGTGTCACAAGCAACATACGTTCTGAGACTGAGTTCAGATTCCACCACGACAGATGGTGAAATTTGAAACCAATAAAATTTATCACGCAAAGCTACGTTGTTGTAAAAATCCAACTGGTTTCATTTTTCTTCAGAAGGAAATCTGCCATCCTTGCCTGATCTGGCCTACACGTGACTCCAGACATGCAGCAATATGACCAGCCCTCAGAAACGGCTGAACAAACCTCTGTTTAAGTGCAATTAAGGATTGGCAGTAAAGGCTGGCCTAGCTAACGATGGCCACATCCCGTGGATGAGTAATCAAAAAAAATTACAGCTCCCAGTACAGAACTTGGTCGAGGGTTGGAGTGGAGGGAGGTGTTTGCTGCCTTCAGGATATGGTTTGGTTCTGAGGTTGGGAGGGAGAGTATGAGGAAGTGGGATTAGGCAAGATGTCAAGGTAGTCTCTTCACTTTTTACAGGAATGGGAGGAAAAGCGAAGACAGAACATTGAGAAAATGAATGAAGAAATGGAGAAGATCGCTGAATACGAAAGGAGCCAGATGGTGAGTTAACAAGAGTGAGTTAGTCCTTTAATCCTCAAGCTTCCATTTTGGGTCTTGTCCAGAAGCCAGAATTCTGGAAGAATATACAAAAACAAAGTTGCTGGAAAAGCTCAGCAGGTCTGGTAACATCCGTGAAGGAAAACCTAAGTTCTGAGGAAGCGTCACCGGTCCCGAAACGTTAACTCTTTGTTTTTTCCCTTCACAGATGCTGCCAGATCTGCTGAGCTCTTCCAGCAACTTTGTTTTTGGTCCTGATTTACAGCATCCGCAGTTCTTTCGGTTTTTATTCTGGAAGAATGTGCTGAGGCTCCCCCCGTTCAATCCTTTTCAAAACTGGTTTGCAGCGACTAAGATTTGCTTAAAGACATAACAGGGTGTAGAGCTGGATGAACACCGCAAGCCAGGCAGCATCAGAGGAGCAGGAAAGCTGACGTTTCGGGTCTGGACCCTTCTTCACGCCCTTCTTCTCCCTTTCTGAAGAAGGTTCCAGACCCGAAACGTCAGCTTTCCTGCTCCTCTGATGCTGCTTGGCCTGCTGTGTTCATCCAGCTCTACAACTTGTTATCTCAGATTCTCCAGCATCGGCAGTTCCTACTATCTCTAAGATTTGCTTTAAAAACTCTTTCAGTTAGTGGAGAAACTGGAAGCCATGGTCAGGTAAAATGATTATAGATTAAACAAAGAATGAAGGAGAGTCTGAAATGATGAGTGGAAATTCAATGGAAAGTTCATGTTGGAATAATACAGTGCAATAAGGCCATTTGGCCCATCACTTTATATCTGTCATTCCTAATGCAAGCTAGTTTATATTAGTTGCCCTGGTTCTTAAATGTACTGAGCTAGCTACAGATTAGAGGTCTTGAGTTGGTGATCGGTTGCCTGTAATGGTCATGATATTCTTACTGGTGTTCGTAATGGTCTATGGTATTTGTGTGTAGGTGTTTGTAGGAGTCCATGGTATTATTGTTGGCCTGTGGTGTGGATGGGTGAAAAATCAGCCAGAGTTCCTGCTCCTGGTCACTTGGTTAAAAGGTAGAGAGACAGGCCATTCTGCCACCTCTGATATAAATACAAATAGTAACCATTGCACAGGTACAATTACATTTAAAAGGCATCTGGATGGGTGTGTGGATAGGAAGGGTTTAGTGGGATATGGGCCAAATGCTGATAAATGGGACTAGGTCCATTTAAGATATCTAGACAGCACGGACAAGTTGGACTGAAGGGTCTGTTTCTGTGCTGTACGTCTCTATGACTCCATATGAAATAGGAGCCAAAGTAGACCATTCGACCCCTTGAACCTGCTCCACCACTCAAGATCGTGACTGATTGGTTTGTGTTTCAAAGTACACATCCCCATCTCCCAATAATCTTGATAGGAAAGGAATCAATCCACCTCCACCCTTTAAAAATATGTAATGAATCTTATCTTCACCACTTTGTGAGGCAGAGGGTTCCAAAGTTGCACAGCTCTCCGAGAAATAGGAAGGAAATCTGCCATCCTTAACTCGGTCCAGCCTACATGCGACTCCTCATCCCTGTCCTAAAATGGTAAACACTAATTTTAAAACAGTTGGCCCCCTGGTTCGGGGCTGACCCACACGAGGAAGCATCCTTTCCATGTTCATCTTGTCAGACCAAATCACCCCTCGCTCTTCCAAACTCTGGGTTTGTCCATTGCTTTCAAGGTAGCAGAAGATGGTAATTGCAAGGGGTATTTCAGAAAATATTGAGATTGGCAGTTGTTTGTAATTTGTTGGATACAAGTTTTTACATGTGAGATAGCGAGATGAGAGACTTCATAAAGTGAATCTGCACTGCCACTTAGTGGTGAGAACCTGCATTACAGTGTGACTGTTGACATAGCAAAATTGAACGAGAAATACTGACACAGACATTATGGGCACAATACTGGCTACAAGATATTTGTTAAGCTGTAGATGTATGTTGGGTTTAAGTTGCCTTTTGGATTGGCTGCTCAGGCTCATCTAGACTCCAATATCGCAACAGAGCACTGGCTCAGATGTTGGGAGGATTTCGGTGTCTAAGGTCAGGTGCCCATAGGTGGAGCTGAGCATCGAGAAAGAAGAAAATTAGCGGGAAGTTTGCATGTGCACATATTAATTAGCAGCAGAATCAGTCCATTCAGCCCTTCAACCCTGTACTTTCATTTGATCAGATCGTAACCAATCTGTATTCTTGCCTGAAAGTTTCGCCAACTTACCGACCAAGAATCTGTCTAGTTCAGCCCTAAAAATGTTCTCAGACTTTGCTTCTGTCACCCATCAAGAAGAGACCCTCTGCGAGAAAATAATTCTCCTTGTCTCTGTCTTAAATGGGTACCCTTATTTTTAAACAGTGACCCCCTCATACATTCTCCTGCCAGAGGAAACATCCTTTCAACATCCGTCCAGTCAAGGTGCCTCCTGTTCTTATATTGTTTCCATCAATATGCCCCTTGGTCTGCAAAACTCCTGCTGATATAATTTTTGTCCAATTATGTTTTAGGAAAGTGCCATGGATGGTAGCAAACTCGCTTTCCTTGTGGTAGAAAAGTGAAAAGAATATGGAACTCACTCCCACACAGCGTGGTTGAAATGGATAGTGTCGATGATCTTGAAGAGAACTAGACAAGCATGTGAAGGAGAATTGAATAGAGGGTTACAATGAGTAATTTTTAGCTGAGGAATGTCTTGAATTAACAAGAAAATCAAAGCATATTGTAAAGTTGAGGTCACAGATCAGCCATGATCTTCTGAGGTGCGAAGGAGGCTAGATATAGGCTAATCCTACTCCAAATTGATGTGTTCAAAGACTAGCAGGAGGCCCAAAGGGAGCATAAACACAGACGTGGACTGGTTGGGCTGAACGGCCTGTTTTCTGTGGCGTATGTTCAGTACAATTCAGCTTACCTTTCCTTCTCCAGATTGACTCTGTGAGCTTTTGCAGTGTTTTCTGCTTCTAAGTGTCTTTTTTGTTTTTAAGACAGTTTTTAAGCTGTTGAGGGAAAACCACAGACTGTCCCTCAGCCTTTCATCTGGCCTGACTGTCTTTACAGATAAGTCTTGTGTCGATAGATGCAGGAGAGGGGCACAGGCATAAAAGGAGTTAAATGGAGTTAAATTAGAGATTAAGTGTGGTGTCTGGTCCATGTCTGACTGAGAGTCAACCAGGATTAAATAGTGTTATTGAGAAAGCAGGTTGCGTAAACTTAGTCGGCACGGTGGCTCAGTGGTTAGCACTGCTGCCTCTCAGCACCAGGGACCCGGGTTCAATTCCACCCTCGGGTGACTGTCTGTGTGGAGTTTGTACATTCTCCCCGTGTCTGTATGGGTTTCCTCCGGGTGCTCCGGTTTCCTCCAAAGGTGTGCAGGTTAGGGTGGATTGGTCATTGGAAATGCAGGGTTACAGGAATAGGGTAGGGGGTTGGGTCTGGGTGGGATGTTCTTTGGAGGCTTGGTATGGACTTGTTGGGGTGAATGGCCTGCTTCCACACTGTAGGGATTCTATGATTCTATACTGCCTCGATCTTTGAAGATTTAAGGTGTCTAAAATGACAAACAACAGCATCAGTACAAAGAAACTGCCTCCTCTGTACAGGCAATGAGGCATCACCTTTTAAAGGATAGCTTAGTGTGATGTTGGGAAGCAATCTTTATTGGGAGTAGGGATTTAGCATCTCCACCAACTCCACCTGCCACCACGCCCGCCCACCAACAAACCCAACCCCACCCCATGCTGTAAAAGGATATTGGGCTCAACTGCAACTTTCAACACGGAGACTTTCTTATTGGAGAAGTAGCAAACTTGGGTGGGTAAACAGAGCTGTGATACAGACCAGGGATGGTAGGAACTGCCGATGCTGGAGTCTGAGATAACAACGTGAAAAGCTGGATGAACACAGCAGGCCAGGCAGCATCAGAGGAGCAGGAAAGCTGACGTTTTCGTTTCAGACCCGAAACTTCAGCTTTCCTGCCCCTCAGATGCTGCCTGTCCTGCTGTGTTCATCTAGCTCTACACTTATGTGATAGAGACCAACTGTGGCCGAGCTGATAGGATAGTGTTGAGGGGGCTGAATGGCCTGACCTGATTTTGATGAAAAAGCACTCCCAGCCTTTTTATGGTTTTGGCTCACACCGGCTGGTCAGTGCAGCATTGAGGAGCTGGTGAAACTCGATTCCAGCAAAGGGTTAATGCTTTGAATCGGTGACAGGCAGCTTTGGTTAGTAGAGAGGAGCAGGGTGAGATAAGACTGAGGAGCAGAGCACTCAGTCTTCCCTCTGACTTGTTAATACACCTGCTGGCCTAGGTTGCTGACATCCTGTGAATTCATGATCTTCTCCCAGGAGCTGGTTCTCAACTCTTTATTAACAAATATGCAGCTGTGTTTAAGGAGCTGTCCTCCATGTGGATGAGCTCTTTGGCTAATAGCCTCCACTGAATGGCAGGGTTGGGACTGTACTCTGTGTGTGTGTGGCATGGTGTGTCGTGTGTGTGAGACAGTGCTGCACTCCCACAGCACTGAACTGGAGAGTCAGACTAAGTTTTGACCTGAGATAACAAGGTGTAGAGCTGGATGAACATGGCAGGCCGAGCAGGAAGGCTGACGTTTCGGGCTTAGACCCTTTGTCAGCTTTCCTGCTCCTCTGATGCTGCTTGGCGTGCTGTGTTCATCCAGCTCTACGCCTTGTTATCTCAGATTCTCCAGCATCTGCAGTTCCTGCTATCTCTGAAGTAAGTTTTGACCTGAATACGTTTGGAGATGTGGGCCAACACAAGGAACATGATTGATCTTTAAGCAACGGGTATTTGTCTTTCCTTCAATCCGTCTGGTCTAAAGTAGCCCATGTAGTTGACCCTGGGTGACCTCAAGATATGTAACAATGGGTAGAGACCTACTATGGGTGTCAACCTATCACTGCCATTCTGCTTACTGCCCTTCTCCCTTTCCCCCCCCTTTCTTTTTAATCTGCAGCTCCCCCTACGCCTACAACCAGCCCCAAAGCAGGGTAATACCCGAAACATTCACTTTTCCTCCTCCAGATGCTGCCTGGCCTGCTGTGTTTTTCCAACCTCTTGTTTGCCTACCATGTAAGGATAGGGTGACATTTTTAGTCTGGAATGAACCGCAAGACATTACCAAGTCAGGATAGTGAGTGACTCGGAGGGGACCTTGCAGGCGGTGTTCCCGTGTATCTGTTGCCCTTGTCCTTCTGGCTGGTAGTGGTACGGGTTAGAACGTAGAACATTACAGCACAGTACAGGCCCTTTGGCCCTCGATGTTGCGCCGATCTGAAGCCCATCTAACCTATACTATTCCATTATCATTCATTTGTTTATCCAATGACCATTTAAATGCCCTTAAAGTTGGCGAGTCTACTACTGTTGCAGGCAGGGCATTCCAC
>JAHRHZ010000001.1:3098357-3136074 GCA_024137785.1 Ginglymostoma cirratum
AGGCCCGAAACATCAGCTTTCCTGCTCCCCTGATGCTGCTTGGCCTGCTGTGTGCATCCAGCTCCACACCTTGTTATCTTTAATTTGGAAGTAATCTCTTTGAGAATGTTTGGATTGTTTTCCCATTCTGTATTTTCTGTCTCTGAACTGTGAATTCTGAAGTCGGTTCTGACACACAATAGAACTGAGACTTTCTTATCTACAGTCCAGTCACTGCTATTATATAAGCTTTTTTTTTTGTTTAAAAAAAACCTTGCCTTTTGAGGAGAGGCTAGATAAACCAGCAAGAGAGGACACTGGACAATTATGTGAAGAATTGTTGGGCTTAATGGACTGTTACTGTCTGTATCCTTCAAATAGTTCTTCAGATATGGGATGTTGCCAGCAGTTATTGCCTGTCCTTAGTTGCCCCTTGAGAAGGTGGGGGTGAGCTGCCGCCTTGAACCGTTGCAGTCCATGTGCTGTAGGTTGACCCACAATGCTATTAGGGAGGGAATTCCAGGATTTTTACCCAGTGTCACTGAAGGAACAGTGATATATTTTCCACGTCAGGATGGAGAGTGGCTTGGAGGGGAACTTGCAGGAGGTGGTGTTCCCATGTATCTGCTGCCCTTTCCTCCTTCCAGATGGAGGTAGTTGTGGGTTTGGAAGGTGCTGTCCTAAGGATCTTTGGTGAATTTCTGCAGTGCATCTTGTAGATGGTACACACTGCTGCTCCCGAGTTGTGGATGTAGGAAAGTGTGGTGCATCCTTATAAAAACCTTTTGTCATCTTGAATTCAGCCTGATCAACCAAGCTGCAGTGAAAAATCTATTCCTGTTTAATCCTTTCTGCCTCCAGTCCAACGCACAATTCTAATTAACTATTTATGCCTTATCTAGGTGGCTCCTGACAGATGTTAAACATCACCAATGGGTTATTTTTGATTTGATTTGCTTGAACTATTTTGCTCTACTCCATCATTAATTTTATTTTCTTTCCTCTCCCTTCCATTTCCCCCCTGCTCAGGTTCAAAGATAACCCAGTTCCCACTGTGAGTGCTGAAGGTCGCAGTATGCGAGGTAGGTTAACCTGCTGGGAATTGGTGGGTGAGGAGCTTTGTATAGCTCAGCAAGGAGAAATTCTCAACATTGCCATCAATGAGTGTTGACATGTACCTCAGAATGAAAGATGGGAGGGTGAGAGTCACTATTGTTCAACTGATTTTGTGTGTAGAATATACAGCAGAGAAACAGACCATTTGGCCCAAACAGTCTGTGCTGGTGCTTGTGTCAATAAATGTGAAGCTGGAAAAGCACAGCAGGTCGGAAAGCATCCGAGGAGCTGGAAAGTCAACGTTTCAGGACTGGGGGTGGGGGAGGGGAGGCCAAAAGTAAATAGCGGGAGGAGGTTGGGGCCGGGGGATGGGTAGGTGAGATACTGATAGGTAAGTGCAGGTAGGGAGCTATTGTGATTGGTCAATGGGAAGGGTGGAACGGATTGGATAGTAGGAGGATGGACAGGTTAGGTCAGGTCAGGGAGGTGAGGGGTGTGTGGGTGCTAGATGTGGAATAAGACTGGGGGTGGAGGGATTTTGAAGCTGGTGAAGTCAATATTGAGGCTATTGGGCTGTAAGCTCCCAAGGTGAAATATCAGGTGTTATTCCTCCAGTTTACATTTGGCCTCACTGTGACAGTGGAGGAGGCCAAGGATGGACATGTCACCAGGGGAGTGGGAGGAGGAGTTAAAAATAGATGGCAAACGGAAGGTTTTGACGGTTTTGACTTTTGCTCCTCAGATCTGTCTGACCTGCTGTGCTTTTCCAGCCTCAAATCTATTGACTCTGACTTCCAGCATCTGCAGTCCTTACTGTCTCTGAGTATGCTGGTGCTTGTGCACCATTTGAGCCTCCTCCCATCTTTTACCAACTGAATCTTTCATTGTCACCCTCTCCTCTACTCTCCTCTCCCTCCATAGGTTTACCAGGAGGCCCAGGTTCAAATCCCATCTCCTCCAGAGGTGTGTAATAACATCTCTGAGCAGGTTGATTAGAAAAATAGGTTTGTCTAGTATCCCTTAGATGCATCTACATTATTCAAAAGACCTCACACGAGAGTGATGGTTTCAATAGCCTGTCTCTGGTGCTGCAAGATCTCTGCTTCTGAAATTGAAGTTGCTGTGAATCTAATTATTTCCTCTCCTCCATATGACATTGTTTGGAATTATAAGGGAATAATGTTTGCCAGAGATTGTTCCTGGCACTGCACCAATTTGATTGCACCTTGGTGTCTTCCTGCGTGGCTCTTGTTAACATGGTTACCAGCTTTGTACCAGGTTTCTGCACTCATTGGGGGAAGACAGTAGTGTGTGGTAATGGCACTGGGCTATTAATCCACAGCATCAGAATGATACTGAGAGGGAGGATCCCACTGTGGCGTCTTTTAGCATGCAAATTTTATTATGAATTTAAACGAAAATTGAATGTTGGAATAGTGAGTAATAGTGATGGTGCCAATTATCACTAATTGTTGTAAAGACCCATCAGGTTCACCAATGTCCCTTAGGGAAGGAAATCTGCTATCCTTACCCGGTCTGGCCGACATGTAACTCCAGACCCATAGCAATGTGGTCGATACTTAACTACCCTCTAAAATGACAGTTGGCCGAACAAGGACTGGTGACAAATGCTGGCTTTTGTCAGTGACAGCCGCATCTGACTGAAAGATATTTTAAAAGTTAGGCATCAAGTTAAGCTTCCTTCCCCAGGAGTCACAAGTAACACTTATTTGACCTTTATCAGCAGTCTCTTCTTGGGTTCAAATCCAGGGGAACAGACTGTCAAAAACAGCATTCAGAGCAGCCCGCTGCTTTAGAAAGAGTTCAGACCTGTTTCCCTCGTTTCACAAGAGTGCTGACTCTTTCAAAAGAAAGGGCTTTTTACTTTGGGTGCTTGTAGCCTGCAGTGTGACTTTGTGAAGTGCTGATTAAAGATCCCTGGATCATCTTTACGACCCCTTGTTGGCTACTGTCAAGCCAATTGAAACCTGTTTGTTCAGCTTGTAGCCTGTACGCCACAGCAAGAACTGTGGGAACTGCACTTAAAACCACTCACCCCACCCCCCCACCAATACACACACACACACACACACACACACACATGCTCCCCTCCAAAAAAAACAGGGTTTCTCAGCTGAGATGCTAACCCAGGCTAATGCTTCAAGTATTGTATTTGGAGGAGGTTGACGGGGTTGGGTGTGTACTGCACTACTGGGGGTGTTGGTGATCAGATGAAGCGTTTAAAACCCAGGACCTGTCCACCCTCTGGGATAAATGGATGTGGTAGATTCCGTTTCCACTGTTTCAAAGGCAGACATGCAGAATTCTTCTCTGTGTCCTGACTTAACCCCTTTGTAGGGGATAGAATGTGACTCCTTAAAACCAAGTCAGATTGGATTTTTAAATGAAAGTGCTGTCATATTTGCATAGATTTTGGATTTTAGATTTTAATTTAGATTTTGTTATCACCTGTACTCAAGTACAGGAGTACAGTGAAAAGTGACTAATGTCGCCACACATGGTACCATCTTAGGTACCAAAGTACCTAGGCATGAAAAAAGCTTGGGTGCAAAGTAGGGGAGGTGATGGCCTAGCGGTATTATCGCTAGATTATTAATTCAGAGACCCAGATAACATTCTGGGGACCAGGGCTCGAATCCCACCACGGCAGATGGTGGAATTTGAATTCAATAAAATATTGAATTAAGAATGTAATGATGACCGTGAATCCATTGCTGATTGTTGGAAAAGCACATCTGGTTCACTAATGCCCTTTAGAGAAGTAAACTGCAATCCTTACCTGGTCTGGCCTACATGTGACTCCAGACCCACAGCAATGTGGTTGACTCTCAACTGCCCTCTGGGCAATAAATGCTGCCTGGTCAGCGACGCCCTCATCCTGTAAATAAATAAAGGGAAAAAAAAGGTAAGAGAAAGAAGAGTTTAAAAAGTTAGGCATTTACTTCGTAAAATCATAGAAAAGTAAAGAAATAGATAATAGTTTACATTAAACTGGTTTAGGGAACACTGATGTTGTGCAAGATACTGTAGCAATGCAAATTCTGTTTTATGCATTTGTGTTGGGCAGGTAGACCATCTGAACCACTTCAGCATTGGCTTCCATACTTCTGCAAGTTTTACTTATTTTCTCTTTTCTCTCTTTCTTTCTTCCTATTCGTGTTCTTTTGGCTATCTTTCCGACTGTAGGACTGAGGACCTTTAAGAGATTAAATCTGAGTGCCAAACGTACAGGTTTGCTACGTTGCTCTCCTGCATGTGTTCAGTTTGTGTTTGTGAATTCTGACATTTGCCCACTTTTATTTGAGTTAGCCCTGGCACACCCTCACCTGGGGTGTGATGGCAGTGGGTTCACTGATCGCTTCAGACACTTGAGCACAAAATCTAGGCTGACATTTCAGTCAAGTACAGGGGAGGTGCCAACGCTCTCAGTGGTGCCATCTTCTGGATGAACTTTTGGGCTAACCTGAAGCCCTCATCCGCCCTGGGATAAGGTTGGGAGAGCTTGCTGTGCTCATTTCCCAAATTCTGACAGCAACTACACTCTACAGTAAGTGAAAGGCTTTTATTAATGGTTTGGGGAACACGGAATCATTGAGGTTTACAACCTGGAAACAGGCCCTTCAGCCCAACTTGTCCATGCTGCCCAGGTTTCATAATTAAACTAGTCCCAATTGCCTGCGTTTGGTGTGTATCCCTGTCGACCTATACCATCCGTGCACCTGTCCAAATGTTTTAAGTGACAAATTTGTACTCCCCTCCGCCACTACCACTGAAGATGTGCAGTGCGCTGCAGAAATGCAAATATGTCTGTTTTTACACTGAAATCTTGGCCTAGATTATCAGCTTAATCCTGGAGTGAGATTTGAACCCATGACCTTGTGACGGTTCCAAAGTTTCCATCAACTGAGTCCAGCCGACCCTCTCTTATATTTCTGAGAAACTGTACAAGTGGTTGTTTATCCACTTCCTTTGAAAGAGCGGTGCCTCTGGTCTTCAGAAATGGATGTTTAGGTTAGGTGGGTTAGACGTGGGGAAATGCAGGGGTAGGCGAATGAGTCAGGGTGGGGTGCTGTTCGGCGGGGCAGTGTGGGCTTGTTGGGCTGAATGGCCTGTTTCCCACGCTGTAGGGATTCTACAAAAAAAAGCGTTAAGCAGGGCTGCACTAGCAGACAATAAAGAGCATGCTTTCTGGAAATTCCCAGGTGGAATGTGCTGTCGCAGAGCAGTTAAACCCCACCGCTGGCCAATTGAGAAACAAAATGAAAAGCTGTGACTGGCTAGAGTTGAATTTAGGGGTGGGGAATGCTGGGTTTTGAGGATCATTGGAGGGTGTGGCTGTTTTTGGTTTTTGGGCAGGGGTTTGGGTTTGGGGAGGATGTTGGGGGTGGGGGGAGTGTGGGTGGGGTTTGTATTTTGGCTTTTCACATCTTGTTAACAGTGAAGGGGTGGGGGGGTGCTCTCCAGCTCGTAATGCCCTCTGATCCTGTTCCAGACGACCGACGCCCTCCAAAGCTGCCAACAATTTCAGACTACATTCCTGCAGCCAGAAGTAAGGATCCCAAGAGAGGGAGAGAGAAACGGGAAAATAAAAATTACAGGTAGGTAAAGTATTTGCGTTCTTGTCCAATAAGACGTTCAGCTTTTCTACACTTCCCTTTTGAGCTTCCTAAACCAGGAGGGGCTCCTTCTAACTGTGATTGGACCTGATTTAACTGAACGCCATTAGAAGGTGAAACAAAAGCAGGAATTGCTGGAGAAACTCAGCCGGTCTGGCAGCATCTGTGGAGAGAGAAACAGAGTTAACGTTTTGGGTCCGGTGACCCACCCTCAGAACCGTTTCCATTAAAAGGTGACTGCTTTGCCCCTGGATTGGGAGCAGGAAGGCTCTACAAAGACGGGATCTGACCTGGAGTCCTGTTGAAAAGTTCTCAAGTGGAAATGATAGCACAGCCACAGACCATTTGGCCCATCTGTACTGTACTTGTAATTCTGTTCCATGCAGGTCCCCAGGGCTGCATTTATGGAGTTCTCAGATTTGGCGAAGACCAATAAGCTAGTTCCAGCAGAGCAACAATGCCTGTCATTGATCCTTCTGTGGTAAACCTTGATTATGTTCCAAAATTCAGTTTGAGGTCACATCGATCATTAAGTCATACAGCATGGAAACAGACCCTTTGATCCAACCAATCTATGCCGACCAAGTTTCCCAAACTAAACTAGTCCCACTTGCCTGCATCCGCCCCATAATCCTCTAAACCCTTCCTATTCGTGTACCTGTCCAAATGTCTTTTAAATGTCATAATTGTACCTGCGTCTGCCACTTCTGGCAGTTCATTTCACATACGCACCACTGTCTGTGTGGAAAAAGTTGCCCCTTGGGGCCCTTTTAAATCTTTCTCTGCTCCCCTAAAAAAAATGCCCCTCATTTTGAACTCCCCCCTACCCTAGAGAAAAGACCGTTGCCATTCTTGGCAGCTGTGAGAGTGGGATGGTCAGCATTAACCTGGCTTTTAAAAATGATGAGGGGCATGGTTAGGGTGGCTAATCAGATTCGCTTTCCCAGGGTGGAAATGTCAAATACTAGGGGACCTAGGTTTAAGGTGGGAGGGGAAAAGTTTAAAGACGATGTGCAAGGGCAGGTTTTTTAGGCAAAGGGTGGTAGGTCCCTGGACCACACTGCCAGGGGAGGTGGTAGAAACAGATACAATATCTGCATTTAGACAGACACATGATTGGGCAGGAAATAGAGGGATAGGGATGGGATTAGTTTGGAATAGCATCATGTACAGCACAGACACGGTGGGCTGAAGGGCCTGTTCCTGTGCTGTACTGTTCTATTCTTTTCAAGAAAGTAGGAAGCCGGTATAAAGCAGCCAATCGCCTGCTAGCCAGTTACTTTATGAAGGGGAGAGGACAATGCACTAAGGACCCAGGTGCTACAGAACCTCACCATTTAGAAGTGTCCGGCTTTTTTTTCATTTATTCATGGGATGAAGGTGTTACTGGCTAGACTGGCATTTATTACCCATCCCTAATTGCCCAGAGGGTGGTTAAAACTGAACCATATTGCCACAGGTCTGGAGTCACGTGTAGTCCAGACCAGATAAGGATAGCAGTTTCTTTCCCTAAGGGACATTAGTGAACCAGCTGGTTTTATCCCTCAACAATTTACAGTGGTTTTGTGGCCACCATTATATTTTTAATTCCACTATTATATTTTTTTACACCGTGGTGGAGATCAAACCTGGGTCCCAAACCTACCTGGGTCTCTGTACTCATAGCCTAGTGATAATACCACCAGGCCATCATCACCTGTAGAGTTGTGTTCCTCAAGAGAGAAACCCCAGTGTCTCAGTGGAATGGTAAATAGCATAGTTACTTGGAAATCTCAAACAGGTTTAAAACAAACAGACAAACTTGTTCGCTATTACTGAAGAACTTGCGTACACACCTGTACTCCTCACAACTGCGGCTCATGCACCGTCATTTATGGGTCTTAATCCACTGGTATATTCAGCCTTTAAAGCAACAACACCACACAGAAAGGGTAAAATCAGATACCAATTAGGCTCTGTATTACCGTGGGTAGGGTTTTTGACACTCCTGAGGGTGTATTGAATTGTGGTGCCTATTCGAAGGGCTGAATGACCTACTCCTGCTCCTATCCTCTATGTAAGAGGAAACGTTTAGTCGGAATTCCCAGCCTTGAGTGGCAGCTGCCACTCGGAGGGGGAATATTTTTCTCCTCCCTGGACTCTGAAACCTTTTAATCAACAATTGTCTAAAGCTACATCCTTCCCTGTCACTGTTAGAGATGCAAGTTCCAATTTAGTGTCAACTAAAACAGCTCCAGGGTTGTTTCAGATCAGCTGATGCTCATTGGAGTTTGTATTTAAAAGTTCTTTTTGTCTGCTCTTCCATCTCCATTTTGATTTAACCATTCACTCCCCTCACCATCCCTCACTTTTGATGGGTGGCATTGCCAGTAATGAAGTCAGAAGTCACACGACACCAGGTTACAGTCCAACAGATTTATTGAAAATCACAAACTTTCGGAGCGTTGCTCTTTCGTCAGGTGAAGTCACTTCAAATTTCTAATGAACCTGTTGGACTGTAATCTGGTGTCTTGTGACTTCTGACTTTCACAGAATCCCTACAGTGTGGAAACAGGCCATTCGGCCCAACAAGTCCACACTGACCCTCCAAAGAGCATTGCACCCAGACCGATCTCCCTACCCTTTCCCTGTAATCCTACATTTCCCATGGCTAACACACCTAACCTATACATCCCTGAACACTGGGGCAATTTAGCATGGCCAATCCACCCTAAAAGGCAAATGGAATTTTGTCTGCCATTGCTAGCGGGATGGAGTTTAAAAACTGGGAGGCTATGCTGCAGCTGTATAGGGTCCTGGTGAGGCCACACCTGGAGTACTGTGTGCAGTTTTGGTCTCCTTACTTGAGAAGGGATATACTAGCACTGGAGGGGGTGCAGAGGAGATTCACTCGGTTGATTCCAGAGTTGAGAGGGTTGGATTATGAGGAGACACTGAGTAGACTGGGATTATACTCATTGGAATTCAGAAGAATGAGGGGAGATCTGATAGAAACATACAAGATTATGAAGGGAATAGATAAGGTGGAGGCAGGGAGGTTGTTTCCGCTAGCAGGTGAAACTAGGACTAGAGGGCATTGCCTCAAAATAAAGGGAAGCAGATGTAGGACTGAGGTCAGGAGGAACTTCTTCACCCAAAGGGCTGTGAATCTATGGAATTCCCTACCCAGTGAAGCGGTTGAAGCTACTTCACTGAATGTGTTTAAGGCAAGGCTACATAAATTTTTGAACAGTAAAGGAATTAAGGGTTATGGTGAGTGGGCGGGTAAGTGGAGCTGAGTCTCAAAAAGATCAGCCATGATCTTATTAAATGGCGGGGCAGGCTCGAGGGGCCAGATGGCCTACTCCTGCTCCTACTTCTTATGTTCTTACTAACCTGCATATCTTTGGGCTGTGGGAGGAAACTAGAGCACCCAGCAGAAACCCATGCAGACACGGGGATAATGTCTGTGTGGAGTTTGCCCAGCCACCCGAGGGCAGAATTAAACCTGGCTCCCTGGCGCTGGGAGGCAGCAGTACTAACCACTGAGCCTCCGTGCCACCCCAAGCTTTGGGAACTGCAGTCCAATACCAGCACCTCCACATCTTGGCCGTAATGGGCTTTACTTGTAAATATCTGATCGGCTAGGCAGGTGATTACAGGTTGGTAGTTAAAAGGATAAATGGCGGGGGGGGGAAAGAGTTATGGTGATTTTGATGGTGGGAAAGTCACTCAGTTTTGTGTGTGTGTGTGTGTGTGAGAGAGAGTGATAACACTTCTGGGTGTAGACGGTAAAAAAGGGAATTGTTTATCACATCTTCCAACTCCATTTTGATTTAGCCCCCTGTCCTCCCTACTCTCCCTCACTGTTGATGGTTTGCATTACTCTTAACAGATAGCACAAATAAATTGGAGAATGAGGTGATGAATGAAACAAAAACCATGAGTGATTTGGTGATGGGGTTAAAAATAAACTGTTCAGTCTTTGAGCAGTTCCGGATATAAAACAAAAAAGAGCTGGGTGGAATTTCCCCTTCCAACTTCATTTTGATTCATTCTGTCTCTCGCGTGCTCTCTCTCTCGCACGCCCCACCTTTCCCTCACTCTTGGTGTCTTCACATTGCCCTGACGGGTAAAGGGTGAATCAGTGGTGAAAATGATACTGTTCAGTGATGCATAAAAGGTATCTCTAGTTGTTTTTAAGAAAAAAATTATCTGGGTTCTTCGGCCTCTTGTGGCAGAGTGGTAGTGTCCCTACCTCTGAGTCAGGAGGACCAGGTTCAAGTGCTACCTGTTCCAGAGGTGTGTTATAATAGTTTCTAGTCAACCTGTTCTGATATATCTTCTTAAAAAAAAAAAAATAAGGAGGTGGATTCTTAAGGCTTAATGGGGCAGTGGTGGTGTCCCTGTCTTTGAAGAGCACGCCTGGATTCAAGTTCTGTGCTGGACATGTATCGCAGCATGGTTGAACACATTGGTCTCAAAAAAACAAAGTTCTTCCCCCGTGGGAAATTGGTTTCTGGTTACCGGAAAGGATCTAGAAGGGAAAGGTGAAAACAACTGGTGCTGAACCATAGATTTCTAGTAAAGTCCTGGTTAAGTCTCTGAAAACCTTTTATTGCATAATTTAACATATGAACATTGACCTGTTTAAACATGACTCATGATTTAGCAGCGAAGGAGTTAGAAGTGAAAATAGTTCCTATGGTTTAAAACAGAAACTGCCGGGAGAGGGAAATAGGGAATGGATTTTGTTTGTTTCCACAGCTCCCTGCGTGTATTGGCTTTGAGTGTCTTGACGTTGAAATATGTTCTGTTTTTCCTCTGTAGCATGCACGACAATCGATGGGAAACGTGTGAAGCCGAACGTGAGCAGAAGCAAATAATTGAACAGCAAAAGGTAGGGCTGGTGGCAGGATATTCTTATGGTTCCATTTGTACAAAGATATGATGGGATGCAACCCAGGCCAAACACCAGCAATATAACTTTTGTGAAAAATCAATCAAATGGGGAGGTACTTGTGTTGGGGGGGATATCCTATATTTTCAGAAGGTTTTAGCACAGAAGAAGGCCACTCAGCCTAGTGTCTGTGTTGGGCCTCTGCCAAAGCAGCTGGCTTAGCCCCACACCTTATCCCCAAAGCTTTCTATCATGGATATGTACAGTGACTGGGGAGGGAAAGTTAACACAGAGGGAGTGAGCTGACTGAACAGGGTCTAGGAGCACAGTGAGCGAGCACAAGCAGCACAGAGAGGAGCAAGATGTAGACTCCCTGTCAAAGGAGCACATCGGGAGTGAGGTGGGACATGGCCAAAATCAAAGGTGAGGTAGCGGACATTGCTCAGACGAGCGGGACACAGAGAAGCCAGTGGAACCTGGGTGGGAAGTTGGAGATTCTGATGTGAATTGTAGAATCCATATAGTGTGGAAGCAGGCCATTTGGCCCATCAAGTCCACACAGACCCATCCAAGATATATTTAAAAACATAAAGATTAGGAGCGTGGATAGGCCATGCAGCCCCTGTTCTGCCATTCACTAAGCTCCTGGCTAACTTGTTGTGGTCTCATATTCCACTTTCCCATCTGCACCATGACTCTTGACTCCATTGTTGATCAAAAATCTATCTGAACTCAGCCTTGAATATATTCAAAGACCCAACCTCCACTGCTGTTGAGGGAAGAGAGTTCCAAAGATTAACAAATCCCTTGAGAGAAGAAATTTATTCATCCCTCAGCCTACAATGGGAGACGATTATTTTGAATCTGTGTCCCCAGCCCTAGTTTCCCCCACATCCTCTTGAAGTTTATCTTGTCAAACCACCTCAAATTTATAAAAACCAAAAGAACTGCGGATGCTGTAAATCAGGAACAAAAACAAAGTTGCTGGATAAGCTCAGCAGGTCTGGCAGCAGCTGTGAAGGAGAAAACAGTTAACATTTCGGGTCCGGTGACCCTTCCTCAGAACTTGCACCTCAAATTGATGTTCCAATAAGATCACTTTTCATTCTTATAAACTCCAGTAAACAAAGAGCCAGTTCTCCTGGGACAGATCCCCCATCCTTGAAATCAGATGAGTGAATTTTCTGCTTCCAAGGCAAGTATGTCCCTCTTTAAGTGAGGAGACCAAAACTGAAAACAGTGATCCAGGTGTGGCCTTGATAAAGGGCAGTTGGAATGGCCAGTGAACTCATTTCGCAAGTGTCTTGCAAATAATGGCCACAGTGTGGGCAGTTCTTGGAGCCTGACCCCTTGCCCAATTCATGGTGAAATAATGACCTGAACTGTGGTGTACAGCCAATGAGGACACTACCCAAACAGAGAGAGGGGCCACAACCTTCTCATCATTGAGATGTACAACACAGAAACCCCTCCTTCAGTCCAACTCGTCCATGCTGACCAGATACCCTAAATTAATCTAGTCCCATTTGACAGCATTTGGCCCATATCCATTCAAACTGTTCCTATTCATGTACCCATCCAGATGCCTTTTAAATATTGTAATTGTTCCAGCCTCCACCACTTCCTCTGGCAGTTCATTCCATACACAGACCACCCTCTGTGTGAAAAAGTTGCCCCTTAGATCCCTTTTAAATCTTTCCCTTTTCACCTTAAACCTATGCCTGTCTAGTTTTGGACTCTCCTAACCCTCAGAAAAAGACCTTGTCTATTCACCCTATCCATGCCCCTCATGATTTTATAAATATCAATAAGGTTCACCATCCAATGCTCCAGGGAAAATAGCCCTAGCCTCTCCCTCGTAGAAGTGGAATGGAATGTTATATGTGGATGTGGAAATTCGCCTAATGTTATTGAGGGCTGTGGAGTTAAGGTGTAACTGACATGAAGTAATATAAATTGTAATAAGAATAGAAAATGGAACAGAGGGTTGACTTAGAACGTGGATGTCTGTGTGGACCCAACTGTCAGTAAATGGCTTTGTTCAACATTCAAACATGTACCCAGTATCTTGGTTCAATCTATTAAAAATGCGAGGCTGAGAAAGTGGGTTTGCTCTGTCAGAATCTGATATGTAGGTATGAGTTGTACTCGCCTTTGCAAGTTTAATACTTGGCCAAGAGCTTGCAGCTACAGGGGAGGCAGTGGCCTGAATGGTATCATTGCTGGACTGTTATTCAGAGACCCAGGTAATATTCTGGGGACACGGGTTCGAATCCTGCCACAGCGGCAGTGGAGTTTGAATTCAATTTTTAAAAAATTTCAATATTTAAAGTTAAGAGACTAATAACAACTGTGAATCAATTGTAGGAAAAACCCATCTCGTTCGCTAATATGCTTTAGGGAAGGAAACTGCCATCCTTACTTGGTCTGGCCTACATGTGACTCCAGATCCACAGCAGTGTGGTTGCCTCTTAACTGCTCTCTGGGCAAATTGGGACGGGCAATAAATGCTGGCCTGGCCAGCGATGCCCGCATCCCATGAATGATGTTGAGGTTGGTTGGCTCACCGAGCTGGTTTGTTGTTCCGCGGACGTTTCGTTACTGTGCTTGGTAACATCCTCAGTGCAGCCTCTGATGAAGCGTCGGTGTGTTTTCCCACCTGGTTTTTAAACTCTGGGGTCCGTTGCGATGGATTGCCTCACTTCCGGGTTTCCTCTGTAGTGGAATGCATATTAGGTCGAGTTCAATGTGTTTATTAACAGCATGCTTCGTGGAGTGCCATGCTTCCAGGAATTTTCGTGCTTGCCTCTGCCTAGCCTGTCCCAGGATCTTGGTGTTTTCCCAGTCGAAGTCGTGGTTCTCCTTGTCCATGCGGGACTGCAGCAACATGGAACTACGCCAAGAGGAGGAGGAATACCTCTTCCAAGTGTTCAAGGATAATGGATATCCAAAGAACTGGGTCAGGAGATGCCTACACGAACAGCATCAGAAATATTCTACACGCCTTGACACACTCGTCTCACTACCCTACATCAGGAACACATCAGAACTCGCCACAAGACTCCTACGACCACTGGGCATCAGAGTGGCACACAAGCCCACATCAACCCTACGACAAGTGCTCACCCGAACTAAAGACCCACTCCCTGTCATGGACAGGACCAATGTCATCTACAAAATCGCCTGCAGAGACTGTGAGAAACACTACATCGGACAAACAGGAAGGAAACTAACAACAAGAGGACATGAACACCAACTGGCTACAAGAAGACACAACCAATACTCACTCATCTCAATCCACGTGGACAAGGAGAACCACGACTTCGACTGGGACACCACCAAGATCCTGGGACAGGCTTGGCAGAGGCAAGCATGAGAATTCCTGGAAGCATGGCACTCCACGAAGTATGCTATTAATAAACACATTGAACTCGACCTAATATGCATTCCACTACGGAGGAAACCCGGAAGTGAGGCAATCTATCGCAACGGACCCCAGAGTTTTAAAACCAGGTGGGAAAACACACTGACGCTTCATCAGAGGCTGCACTGAGGATGTTACCAAGCACGGTAATGAAACGTCAGCGGAACAACAAACCAGCTCGGCGAGCCAACCAACCTTAACACCCACAACCCAAGCTACAGATCTACTCCAAAACCTTAGATCCCATGAATGAATTTAAAAACATCTAGAATCCTAGAACCCCTAACCTGAGTTAAGTGTATATCTCATGTTTGGGGTGGCGGAGTGACACGGTGGCTCAGTGGTAAGCATTGTTGCCTCACAGCGCCAGGAACCCGGGTTTGATTCCACCCTCGGCCGACCTGATGGGCTGAATGGCCTGCTTCCACACTGTAGGGATTCTTTGAGGTTTGATAAAGTGCATTCAGGTTGTGTTGGATTGTGAAACACTAAGGAACTGACAAGTTCTCCTCTTTGTTTGATCATTGCAGGAAGAGGAGCTTAAAGAGAAACCTGCTCAAGTTCAGAGTGAGGCGAAGGTGGATGTGGGTGAGCCTCCTGCAGATGAGGTGGATGATGAAGATGAATGGGAAGATGCTAGCGATGATGAGGAGGAAATAGTGGGAGAAGATGCCTCAGACGATGAGGACGAACTGAAGGAGACAAAGGAGCTTGAGGAGAATGAGAAGAAAGATGTTGCAGGAATAACGGAGGAAGTGGCAAAGGGAACTGAGGTGGTGCAGACCCCAAGCAGAAGCCCGGAGGTCAGTGCCAAAGAGCGACAAGCTAGGAAGTCAGGAGAAACACCCAAACTTCACATTCCTCCAAACGATGTGACTGTGCAGCCTAAGGAATCCGAATGCAAGCCACTGAGTCCGTTCTCACTTGATGAGTACCACCCAGTGAAAGACTGGGCGGAGGAAGTGGAAACAACATCACCAAGAACCAGCTTGGAGCAGAATCCCTTGCAAGCAGTTAATGCTGCAAAGGAGGAGCAGAAAGGTAAGATTTGGTTCTTCGGGAAGGCTGAGTACAATAGTATCTCTCTTTTTATTTATACCTTTTCTTTCTTATTAAACCTGCCTTAGACCAAATGAGCAACTCCCACATGCTGGGCAGTAGATTGTGTCAACTGTTTGAAACAGGGGAGAAAGCTGCCTGGAAACAATTTCATTATGTCTGAACATTCCTTTCTTCTCACGTTTTTGCACCACCACCACCACCCCAGCCCACCCCCCGCCCCCCCCGCCCCCCCCCCCCCCGCTGGCGCAGTTCTGCGAAGCCACCACGTGTTAGAAGTACAGTCAGGATGCCCCCTTTCCCATGCTTTTGCTGAGAAGACTCTTCAGCTGAAATCTACTTCATTTCTGGGGACCAACCTTTTCCCCCCAGGAGATGAAACTCTTAATATGCCCCAGAAATCCCCTCCTGACCTGGGCCTTCGGTGTCTCAAGCAGGGTAGTTCAGTTTGACTTAACAAGTGGTGATCTTGTTTGCAGTGGAGGTCAGGTCTGGGGACGTCCCTGTCGCCGGTGAGTTGGATTTAGAGGCAGGCAAGGAGCAGGAGGCAGTGACGGACCAGATATCTCTGCAGAACGTCAGTGGAAGCAATAATCCTGCTGATGAAATCCTGAAAGAGCAAGAGGAACTGGAGGTTGAAAAGACCAGAGACACTGCCACCATTGTGGTTACAGCAGAAAAGGAGCTTAAACAGCTGGTCGTCAATCAGCAAACAGGTTGGTGGGTTATGTGCGCTCCTGTTACATCTGCAGTTGAAATTACAAGCCTTGGCCAATTTCCCTTTTATTCTATGCTGCGTGATGATAATTCCTGCTTTTAGAGTTATCTTCTATGGATCTGTTTCTACACAGTTGTCCTTGGGAGTTTCATGTATGCTTTGAAAATTATCCTAATTTTTTTTGTCCTCTTCCTTGTTTAACAGACCACATGTTGAACTAGGCAGCAAAATACCCTCAGAAATTCACGTTGTAAATGTAGTTTAGAGCCAACACCAGTTTCTACCTTTTCCCTTATGAGCCCTTTCCCTGTCCAGAAACCAATTGAAAAGAACTCAACTCTCTCTCGATCTTTCAATAGAACAAATTAACCAAATTGAACCAACTTGAAAAAACAACAGCCCACTAAGGACGCTGTAACATTAATCAAATTCAGAAATTTGCAGAAATTCTCAGACAGCATCTTCAAACCCATGACCACTTCCATCTAGGGGGACAAGGGCAGCAGATACGTGGGAACACCACCCCCTGCGGGTTCCCCTTGAAGCCCCTCAGCATCCCGACTTGGATATATGTCACCGTTCCTTCAGTGTCGCTGGGTCAAAATCCCAGAATTCCCTCCATTTGTGGGTCAACTTATGGCAGGAGGACTACAGCAGTTCAAGAAGGCAACTCACCACCACTTTTTCTCAAGGGCAACTAAGGATGGGCAATAAATACTGGCCCAGCCGGCAAAGTCCGTGTCCCACAAATGAGTAAATAAAAGAAGCTTTAAATTTGAAATCAAAATCTTGGGCTAATCACGCACCCCAGCCCCTGTGGTGGGCACTTGTCTCACAAAGTCTGAATGTGCCATGCTCCCTTGCCAAGCATACCTGGGCACAGACATAACCATGATAAAGGGACAGGCAGTTGTGAATTATGACCCAGGACTCGCTGCCTGGGCTGTTGATGGCCATTTTTGGTAGGCCAGGGGTAGACCCACAAGGAGAACCTCCAACTTACCCACTTCCCATACCACGCAGGATGAAAAAAATTGATTTTAAGAAAAGAAAGTTAATCAGTTCAAGCATGTTATGACAAGTAGGCCTTGAATCTGCATGTTGTAACGCAGACGCTGGGAAATCTATCACCATACTACAAGACTGTGCCAAGAATCCACCCCCAATTAAACAAGACACCGAATCAAAAAATTGCTGCAGACACTGCCCATCAAGGTTGGTGTAATACTAAGAAAGGAGGGGACTAAATCGAAATTGCATTGGAGGAGGAGATAATGCACTTCAACCCCATAGAGCCCACCTCTCCCTGAGAGCTCCTGAAACATCATACTTTGTTCTCTTTCATGTTCAGTCCTTAAACTGTAATGTTGCTTGCAAAATGGCCATTACAAATGCTGTTGCCTTTTGGTTAAAAATATATTTTTCTGTCTTAAAGGGGATGTTTTGGAATCGGCCACAAGGACAACACAGAGGGCAGATTGTGTGGAAGGAAATGAGCCCAGCTCAGGTGCTGTGCAAATCACTAGCTACGAGACAGTTTGCTTTCGTAAAGCTCCTCTGACTCTGGGCTAAGCTCACCCTTGAGCGTGCTGTCTAACCTCCAAGCCTTGCTTAATCAGACTAGACAATGCACTTAACAGTTTTAGCCTCTTGCAGGCCTGAGCAAAGGACAAACACTAACCAGCTCCAGGATACTAACATCATTATCCCAGCCTCTGAAGCACTGGGTGGAGGGACTGGGACTCAGTTTGAGACAGAACTCAAGACTGTTACTCTGAACAGTGACTCCTGCTATCCACTCTTCTTCAACTCCGTTCTCTCTCCCTCTGCACTCTCTCAGGAAATCATGGCCTGCACCTGTTTCAGATCTCTGCTCTTTCCTGCACTTCTTTCGTCTCTCTGAACAAGGGAAACTTTCGAAGAAATGACTGTGGTTTCTCTCTTTTGGTGTTAGTCACCCATGTGTTTGATTTTTGGCTGTTTGAATCTCCAGTAAGCCACTCGAGAGATCACTGAATGTAAATAAGCCAGATAACTAATTTTGAACTCTTTTAGTCTAAGGTGTGATGTTCAAGACATTGGAGAAATAGCCAGGTATTATTGTCAAAACAAATGTGCAATTTGAGCTATGATCCTATTTACCTTGTCCCCATCCTGTCTTCAGTCGAATTTTGATCTTGACTGCAAGGTGGCTAAACCCTACTGAAAGTGGCATGTGTGAGAAACTAGTTAAAGGCATGGGAGCTTTGGGCCACAATATCTGTAGAGAACACGAGAAACTTGTAAATGAATTTACCCTTTTTTGTTCGTTAGCATCAGGCAGTCAAACTTGGAATAATTGATAAATGTTTAGTCTTGGTGTTTTTTTTCCCGTCCATTATCAATTGGTAGTTTCACCTTTTTGTTTTAGCTGCAAAGTTGTTCCAGTCACATTTGGATGTCAGTTTCTTTTACTCCTCATTTTTTTTAGATATGTCCAGGAAGTTCATCTTGTTGTGTACACAGATGTAGACTTTATACATATTTTGTGCCCTATTTATGCCATGCTGTATGAACACAGAGGTACTGATGGTGTAATGACTCAAACTGTTTTGTTTTTGAATTTCCATCAAATGTAGTGTTTACCAGACACAGTAATTTTTAATCCATTGCGGAGTTTGCTGATGTCCAAGATAATTTTTTATCCTTACTGCCATTTGGGCCTCGTCCAGGCACTCACTTGTTTTAATAGATTTTCACCATTACTATCCAGTGTTCCTGATCTCGATACTATTCTATCACCGTAGACTGCTACATGGACTAGGGGCAGCATGGTGGCTCAGTGGATAGCACTGCTGCCTCACAGCGCTAGGAACCTGGGTTCGATTCTAGCCTTGGACAACTGTCTGTGTGGAGTTTGTATGTTCTCCCCATGTCTGCATGGGTTTCCTCTGGGTGCTCCAGTTTACTGTCTCAGTCCAAAGATTTACAGGTTAGGTGGATTGGCAGTGTTAAATTGCCCCATAGTGTCCAGCAATGTGCAGGCTAGATGAGTTAGCCATAGGAAATGCAGGGGATACAGGAATAGGGTAGGGGAGTGAGTCTGGTGGAAAGCTGTGATTGCAGATGCTGGAAGTCAAAGTTGATCAAGTGTGGAGCTGGAGAACACAGCAGGTCAGACAGCATCAGAGGAGTAGGAAAGTCGACGTTTTGGGTCAGGACCCCTCATCTGTCTGACCTGCTGTGCTCCTCCAACTCCACATTTGCTGTTTGGAGGATCAGTGTGGACTAGATGGACCGAATGGCCTGCTTCTTTGTACAGATTCTATGAAGAAGCATGCATTTATGTAGCACCCCTTCGTGCTTTACAACCAGTAAAGTACTGTTTTGAAGTGTAGATACTGTTTGCAATGTAGCAAACAACCAATTTATGCAGTCCAAACTCAAGATCCAATTATTTTAAGTTTGTTTACTTTAGTGATCATCGAGGAATAAAGATAGGCCACCTTACTGGGAAGTGCATTTCTACAGAATAATGCCCTGAGATATATTGCATTTCTCTGGAAGGCCAACCACTGTACCTCAGTTTAGCATCACTTCCACAAGGTAGCACCCCTGACAGTGCAGAACTCCCTCAGTACGACACTGGTGTGTCAGTCTCTGGGGTGGGACATGAACACATGACCTTCTGAGCCACAGCAGATACAGTGTGTGGTAGTGCTGGAGATTTATCTAATCTGTGTAGTGCTCACCTGTGAGAGGTTGCTAAGATTTGACAGGAGGGCAGAGCTGGTTGCCACATTCAATGCAGAATTTCTAATTCCAATCCAGGGAATATTAATGTGAATGCAGGTGGTATTAGGACTTCAAATGGGGACTGGACCAGAACTGACGATTAATGTCCCAATTTATTGACAGTTAAGGGTTTAATATTATCCGCAAAGGAGTTTGACAAGTCTCATCAGTATTAACTGCACAGTCAGAAGTAAAGAATTAAGTGTAAGACGTGAAATATTTTTGATGTATTTTTAATCTTAAAATCTATATGACTACAAGTATTGGGTGGGAGGCATTGTTACACTGGGGGATGTGGGAATATAGGTGTCTGGTATATTGGATACAATTGTCAACAGTCACACACACAACTTTGTAAAGCTTGTGGCTGTTTTAAGGAAACTTTTTTCAAGCATTCCAGATGTTGAATTTATAAATATTTAGTCTTTGTATGTTAGACAGATCGTGTAGTAACTTTTTAAAATGCAACATTGGTGCATGTGGGTCACCATGCTGAAATAAGACCCGGGAAGTTTTGGCTCACAACTCTACTGTTTTCTTCATTTTATACTTTTTGCCTCCCCCTGTCAATTGATATCTATAAATGAATGTTAACCAAGTGCTTAACTGCACCAATGTGACATTTCTTTACCTGTTATCTAAATGAATTCACTCAGCAAGTAAGTGTGAAATCAAGGCTTCTATCTGGGCCTCGGAATATTGTATCATGTTTAAATGAGCTTGTCTACTTGTAATGCTGTTGAACTGTATTCTTAGGGTGTATTTATTACAATTGACGTTCCAAAAGTGGATTTGTATTTTCTCAACAAATGGGCAAGAATATTAAAAAAAATCTTCTTGTTCCAAAATATCTTTACGTGCTTGAGGTTTTCAATCAAGTCATTTCTTCTGTCTTAGCCAGAGAGTGGAATGGCAATGCACGGGAAGTGTTTGATATTTTGTCTTATTACGTCAGTGTAAACTTTCAACGTTCAGCATCCATAGGCTGTTTGTTATAAATGTGCCATCCCAGTCGAGCCTGATATCCTCATGTGCAAACCTTAATACACAGTTATCAAATCGTGATCAGGAGCCTAAAAATAGGCTTGAGGGACTGAATGGCCACATCTTATTCCATCAGTTTTTTTTTTAGATCAGGGCTGGTCTATATTTTGTCTCTGTCTGCATGCCTTTGTTCCATAACCCTTAATGCCTTACCTAACAAAAGCTCACCTGTGTAACCTTGGTAAGTTACTGTGGCAGCTGGTCATAACTGTGCCTAGTAATTTGCAAGAAGCAGGATACACACGGCTATTCCTTTTTAAAAAGGGGCCATGAGAGGTTAGTTCGAGCCATCCTGCTTATAGGGCTGGGCAAATGGACCAGTTGGCCTTTACCTGCCTGTTATTCTCAGGTGGGGTGCTGTACACTTACTCTGTTGCGTGCTGTGTATCAAGGTGGGAGGGGATCACTTGCACTATCCAGAAATGTTTTGAATTTGCTCTCGACAGCTTAAGAGTAATAGTCACTCGGGCCCAGGTTTCTGCTTTTGTTGTATGTGAAACTCAGAGGAGACACTACTTAGTAGGGAGGCTGGTGAACTGTTGCATTGCAAGACTGAGTAAGGGCAGACTTTAATGAAAATACTCTACAATAGACTTTATCAGTTGACTATGTGGGGAAGGTCTGTAACAGTTATGAGCTTGGTGTTAATGAGGCTCCTTCAGTTAAAAGGGAGGGGATCCTGGATTTTATTTGCATTCCAGCAATCATGAGCTTGGTTTTTGAAGATATCATGGAATACGATCAGGGAAGGAGCAGGAGAGTGAAGTTGAGACAGATGAGCCATAATTGTATTGAACAGACTCAAGGGGACTGAATGGTCTATTCTTGGGAAATTTTTATAAGCTCAATTACATTTTGTACAAATTTTTTTGGAAGCTGGTTACAAGCAGGGTGATTAATTGACTTAAGTACTCGGCAAATTCTAAAGGCTTATAAAAGATTATGAATTATTTTTTACTTTTCAGTATGGTAACAGCTTTGGAGCTACAGAGGCCAGCAATGTGTGGGAAGTGTCTGAGGGACTTCCCACAAAGATTCACAAGAGAATGAATGGTGTAGAAGTTCAAAGCACTCCAAGTGAAATATCATGAAATATTATTCACAGATACAGCTGGCAAGATAAAGAAGCATGGATTAAAACTAGCAAAAGATAAATTTAACAAGTGGGTGGCAGTTTCATAGTGTGATGGTTCGGGTTATAATAGAAATCTATAATCCTTCAAATAAATGCACATGATGGGGACATGTCTCTTCATTCAAGAAGGATAGACTGTAAAAGCCAAGTGCATTTTCTGAAAGGGATCTGTGGCAGGTGCATATTGGGAAATGGTAGGTGATGAAAATCTTCATCATAAGTGGAGTTTGGAGTTTGAATTTTCTCTGACAGTTAATGGGTTAATCTGAAATGGAGCCGTTCTCCAGTTTTTGTGTTTTCTGCTAAACTTGTATCCATCTTATTTACAGGTTGAGCAAGACCACTGGAATGGAGACCTTCATCTCAGCTGGAAAATTGCACCTATCTGCACCTGGGAAGATAATTAATGTACCAAAAAACTGCCGTTTAATGAGTTCAGAACTAGTCAGAGCAGAGGCTCTGGAAATCTGATTGGTGTAGGAAATTACTGGCCCTCAGGTTGAAGGGTCAGATTAAAATTCTTGAAATGTCAGCAGGAATGACTACAATTTTTACACCAAAAGATTATGAGAACTGTATACGTATATATTCAAGTGGTTGCAAATGAAATGGCAGCTTCCTCAACCATAAAATTGAACAACTTGGGTTTAAAGGGTCCTGCCTTTTGCTGTGGGAGCAGAGACAATAGGTTGAATGTTATTTTTGCAACACTAAATAATGCATTATATCTCAATAATTTTAATAAACATGTTCTGGATCAAATTGCATTTTATTGAACACTTGTTGGAAAAATTTAATGAATTCGGTTTTGAAGATGTAACATTCCTGTTTTAAAACTGTAGCATTCTTTTTATAACATTCCACATTTTGCTATAAATATTCATTGTAATGTACACATCCCTAAATTGCCTTTGAGAAGGCAGTGATGACGTATTCCCGTGAACTGTTGCAGTCTGTGGGGTGATGGTGGTCCTGCTGTGTAGTTAGGTAGAGTTCTATGATTTTGATCTAGCAATGATGGAGAAATGATGATTTATAGACCCACATCAGGATGGTGTGTGACTTGGAGATTTGGCTAATGCCATACGCTTACTATCCGTTTGTCTTTTAAGGTTTGGAATTACTAAGGTATTTGCACAAAGACAGTTGTGTATTGCAATGCTTTTCTTCCTGTGTTGGCAAGTTTTTTTTCACCCTTTTCTGCTTGACAGCTGTCATCAGCCATTTCTATGGCAGACTCCATCCAGTGCACTGCAGTCTAAATGTGCTGTCTGATGTCAGATGCATTGAAAACAAGATTCTGTCTGTTTCTATCCCCTTGTTTCCTGCCAGCAGTTCTTACAGGGTTGTTTGGAGCAGGGGTATTTTAATTCCATTCATTTGTTTCAATCCAAACGCACCAGGTAGAATAATGCCTTTTTTTTAAATCCTCTTTAGTTTTAGAAGGTTTGCAAGTCAGATCAGTAGCACTCTTGTCTCTGAGACTAAAAGTTGTGGTTTAGAAGTAAGCATGTTAACCACACTTGTACTTCAGAGCAACCTTGAGGGAATGTTGCATCCTTGAAGCTACTGTTTCTGATTAGATGTTAAACTGAATTTGTCCCTCCAATGCATGTAAAACAAAATCCAATATTCAAAGGAAAGCAGGACAGACTTTGTGTGCTAATGCCCCCATCTGTGAATAACATTGGGTTGGCTGAGGCTTTCTTATGACTCTTCCTTATGTTGTGAAATGTAGATGGCGTTTGGCAGCACCAGATGGAGAATGAGATATAATGGATGGTAATGTATACAGGCAACTAACACACCCTGACAATGACATTCCAAATATTTGGTCTGTCTCATTGGCTTCCATATCCCTTTCCTGCTTAACACCAACGAATAGTTCTGTGTCAGATCACCTTCAAACTGTTTCAGGATATTTTAAAGTGTACTTTTATAGACACCTTGTGTTCTCCTTAAAAGAAAATGATTTGTCAGTGACAACGTGTATAGCCTACATTCTGTATTCATCATTCTGTCACCCCAACTGTGCCAGCTCCTGTCAACAAATGAAGAGTCAGATTGATCCCAGAGAATTTTGTTCCATCAGCACATTGTTAGGAATGTCTGATGTATTAACATTTCACAAATATTTTCCTATCAAATCCAGTTGTGGAACAACCTATTATAAAACTAAAGAGTTTGTTTGAGACAAATCAAATTAACACTCAAATGTTTTAAATAATTCTGACCTTGCAGTTGTTAAAATGTATACTAGTCTCATTTCTCTTGTGTTGCTCTAAAGGAGGAAAAGAAGGGTATTGAAGATACAGTTGTCCAGTTATGCATTACTGTTCAGCTGTTCTGGCATCACATCTGCATTAAATACCATCTACAATCTCTCTAGAACTAGGAAGAAATCTTTTCATCTGCTGTATCCATAATTGCAAAGTTAACAAGTTTCGCTCTTCCAATGTATTTTCACCTTTTCGTCTAATTCAATGGGAGTTTTCCTTTTGTCAAAATCAAGCTGCGGAAAATGCAAGGTCGAGGTTTAGTTTCCAGATTCCATTAACTTGATCAACATTCTGACAAGCAGCAGAGGCTGTTGATGTGCTACCCTGCAGTGTGATATGCTATAAAGAGCAATACTTAACCTAATGTTGTGGGCATCTTGACCATAACGCTGCCAGAGAGGGTGGAAATTTGTTAGTAATTGAGGTGCTTAACAAGTGCATTGTTCTGCCCTGACAGGCTACTGGTGGAGATGGTTGTTATCTGATATTAGGATGCTGTGATTGTTATTGTCACTTATCATTCCAAGATTGCTTCTATATGAATGGTGCAAAGCATATAAATGCAAGAAAGTAACCCTAAACCTCTATTAACATTTGTTAGACTCCAGCTCAAATATTGTGGCTAATTTTGGGCACTATACTTTACGAAGGAGATCATGACCTTTAAAAACTACAGTATAAGATGAGACATAATAGTATGAGACATAATGGACTTCAGGTTATATGGTAAAATGAAAGAAACTGGAGTTTTTATTTAGACCAGAAGAAGTTTAAGACAATGAGAAATAGGATCAGGTGTAGGCCATTTGGCCTGTCATGCTCAATCTGCCATTCAGTAGGATCATGGTTGATCTGACTATCTCATATCGACTTTCATACCCTTCCCCAGAACCCTTATTTCCGCAACTAATCAAGAATCTATCTCAGCCTTAAATATACAAGCTCTCTGTGGCAAGGAGTTACCAAGACACTTAACTGTCTTAAAGAAGAAATTCTTCCTCATCTCAATTGACAAATTGGTGCCCCTTTTATTCTGAGACTGTGCCCTCTGGTCCTCGACTCTCCCATGAGGAGAAATATCCTCTTAGCATTTATTCTGTCAAGCCCCTTAGAACCTGATATGTTTCAATGAGATCAACTCTTGTTTGTCTTCTGCTTATAAAACTCGTCCTATACCAGGGATCATCCTAGTGAACCTTCTCTGAACTGTTTCCAATGAAACAATATCTTTCCTTAAATAAGGGAACCAAAACTGCTGTTAGATGTGGTCTTACCAGCACCAGCTGCAGTAAGACTTCCCTTCACTTATACTCCAATCCCCTTGAAATAAGGGCCAACATTCCATTAGCATTCCTGGTTACCTGCTGCAGCTGTGAGATAGCTTTTTGTGTTTTAGAGTCATAAAGGCACAGCACAGAAACCAACCCTTTGGTCCAACTTGTCCATGTTGATCAGATAGCCTGAATTAATGGAGTCCCATTTTGCCCATATCCCTCTAAACCCTTCCTGTTCATTTACCCATCCAGATGCCTTTTAAATGCTATAGTTGTACCAGCCTCCTTCACCACTTTTGGCAGCTCATTCCATTCTTGCCGCACCCTCTGTATGAAAATGTTGCTCATTAGCTCCTTTTTAAATCTTACTCCTCTCACCTTAACCCTTTTGGAACACCCCACCCTGGAGAAAATACCATGTCTATTTACCCTATCGATGCCCCTCATGGTTTTATAAGGTCATCCCTCAGCCTCTGATGCTCCAGGGAAAATAGTCCCAGCCTATTCAGCGTCCCCCTATAGCTCAAACCCTCCAACACTGGCACCGTCCTCAAATCTTTTCTGAACGCCTACAAGTTTCACAACATCTTCCTGTCGCAGGAAGACCAGAATTGCAAGCAATATTCTAATAGTGGCCTAACCATTGCCCTGTACAACCACAACATGACCTCCCAACTCCTAGACTCAATGCACTGACCAGTGAAAGCAAGCATTCCAGTTTTTCTCTGTTTAAATAATATTCTGTTCTTTTGTTCTCCCTTCCAAAATTAACAACTTCAAATTTTCCCACGTGATATTCCAATTGTCAACTTTCTGAGCCTATCAGTATCTCTCTGTAAACTGTTTGTATCCTTCTTGCAGCCTGCCTTTCCACCTATTTTTACGTAGTCTGCAAATTGGGCTGCAAGTTAAATTTTAATGTGATTTGGCATATACTGAAAGAGCAGTGGAATTATAATCTCTAATAACACGACAAGTAAAACGGTAAAGTACTTGAATAGTAAAAATGCAGAGCTCAGGGGAGAGATTGGAAAGCACTAGTACGAACGTAATGGGCCAAATGACCTTCTCCCGCGCTGTGCCTTTCTATGGTTTTTAGCTATTAATCGCAAGAGGTAGTGAAGAAAGATTGCTTTTGTGGGGCTGGGAGCACTGGACCTTTAATAATCGATCACCGCATGTCTGTTTTAGCAAGCAGAGGTGGGCTGGAACGTCTTAAATTACATGCTGTTGAGCTAACGAAAGATTCCTCGTTTTGACACTAGCCAACTGCTGGAGCTTGGGGGCGGGGCGACTTCTCGCTGTCGCCGTAAACAAAAGCATGTTTCTATATCAGTCTCGCTGGGGAAACTGAAAAGATAAAATAGGCTAACAATAAGAGGTTTGAGGGCATGCGGGCCATGACGAATTAACCCCGCGTTTTTCTTCTCCGAGTAACAAAGTGGCTATTACTTTGTTTTGTTTTGCTTTGCAAGCTTGAAGGCCGAAATGAAAAACAGGGCATCTGATGGGATTGGGAAGCAGATGAGAGGTCCCAGCTTTACGGGAGATAAGAAAGCGAAAATCACAGCCAAAACCCAAAAGACGTGGATGAGACTTGCAACGGTCTTTGCTTATTTGCTCTGTGTATCTTTGACTGCGGTGGTTCTGGTGATCTATTACACTTTAATTTGGGAGCCGGTCCGCACGAAACCAGGACCGTCCAACAACAACTTGACCGTGGTCAATGCAGAAACTGGCAACTTTAGCACCTCTCATAGACAGAGAAGCGCCTTCAACGCTGTAAGAAGCAATCCGAGAGGTTTCATCATTCCGCGATTCGAGGGAAGCCATTTGAGAAGCTCAGGCGGTCGGGCTAGGAATTTTGTGAACTCACCGAAGGGGAGCTCCGGGATGGTGCGCGCTGCTTTCGCCGGCATCAGCTCCACGGTCAGCAGCGGCGGCGATCTCATGTTAACCACCGAGAACAGAGAGCACAGGGCAGTTGGCAGCAGCCTCTCCTCGGCCAACAATAGAATTGAAGCGGTCACGCAGAATGGGGCGTTCAGCACCATGGGCAGCGATAATCAGGAGACCACCAGCAGCGCAGAAGCAGCCGCCGGGAGAAGGGCATTCAGGACCATGGACAATGACCAAGGGGGCACCAGCGGCAAGGAAACAACTGCAGGGAACAGTGCGTTCAGAACCTTGGACAGCGACGCACACAAGGCTCCCAATGTGAACAGCCACCAGGAGAGCGCTTCTCTCGCCGATCGCGGAAACTTCAGGACCGCGGACAGCGACAGCGGCGGCCCAGCTCCCCGGATCTCCAGGCTGCAAACGCCCCAGGCAGCCGGCCAGAAGGAGGCAATAAATCATCCTCCCAATGAACCGAAACGAGCCGGCAACGGCAATGCAGCTATTACGGAAGCAAACCAGTGGGCAATCAGTCCCTCCAATGTAGGGGAGTTGGGAGCTGTATCGACTCTGCTAGGCCTGAGTCAACACGTCAAAAGTGATGCCGACAGCAAAATAACGGAGGTCAAAATGGACAGTAAACCTACGACCAAATCAAGACGCGGCTTTTCTGCCAAAAGTACCATGGAGTCCACCAATGCTATGACTCTATCAACAGATTTAGCTCATAATAACTGGCATTATGAGGTAGCTAGAGGTAAAATGGATGGAAATGATGATGTGAGTTCGGCTGTACACTCTTCCAGCAAATCCAGAAGGATTGAGGACATTCCAACTGCGGCTAACCCCACAAACGACCCAGGTCCTTTTAACATTGCCCCTACTATGGTAGATAACAGCGAGTTGGGCTATCAACACTCTTACAAAGATCATAACCTGACAGATAAGCACAACGTATTTGCTAAGCTAAGGTTTTTGGACATGACACCAAAGAACCAAGAAAGGGAAAATTCCATTGGATCACACAGTGACAGATTACATTGGATGCTCACCAAAGACCCAGAAAGGACTGTTACTCACACACCAAGACTACCATTATTTGGACCCTCCAAGCCAGCAGAAATCTGGGAAAACAAGGAGTTGGGTCACACTGGGACAACTGACCTTGAAGCTCACCATGTCCTCCAAAATCTCAATACCGATAAGGAGCAGCCATCTACCACTTGGAAACAAAGCCAGGTCAATGCAGAGGACACATATAAAAATACCGTAACTAATTCTTTACCAACACTCCCAATAACATAGCTTTGCACTTGAACTGGTTTTATCTTAGGAGAAAGACACTTGGCAATATATTTTAACTAACTACTGTAATTACTACTAACATTCATTGCAACATTTTTTAATAATCTTGGTGGTTTTTTCCCCCTTTTGTGTCAAATGGTATTTAAAGAAAAATATGGGTTACAAAACCAGAAAACACAATATCTTTTAGTTAACTTAAATATTTTCTGATACATTACAGTTCTTCACAATGTATCATTTCACATGCTCTGCATAATCTTGAGTATCATGCATTTAAAATATTTTGTATTACAAATCTATAAGATATTAAACGACTTACCCGCCTGTGTTTCCTATCTTTTTCTTTCATTTTAAGTATAAATATCCACATTTGCAATGGAAATTTTCTATGTAAGCTTGCCATTTGTAATTACACAATCCACCTGTGGATGCAGTGGCACCCTTAAAGGAGGCTGTCATTTACAATGTTGCAAGTTTGAATAAATATTTTTATTGTAAATGTAACTGTGGTAGTTTATAATGAATTCATACACATGAGAATAGAATATGCAGTTTTAAAATGGGAGAGGTACAGCATCTCTGCCGTCAGGTCCAATTACCTCTATCATCTAATTCTTCTCCATCTGAAGAGTGCAATTCATTTCAATTCCTCATTAGCTATATCATCGGATATCAAGCATTCAAAGGAAGAATAGAATTGATCTCAACATGTACTGGTATTGCAATCGTTCTTTCGAGACCCTCCTTCAGTCATTATTCCTGTTGATGCATTTTGGCAGAGAGGCTATGGTTAGGGCAGAGGTGCTAGGGTGAGGCAGTGGCATTTTGGCATAAAGGTTAAGGTAAGGGCAGAGGGAATATGGTGAGACAATAGAAACTGAACAGCACAATTCCAAAGAGTTTGACTTCTAAAGGCTGTAGTAGGAGAAGTGTCCTTAGTTATAGCCACTTTTGAGTTGTTAAATTCTCTTCAGTACCAGTAATATTTTTGGGATTGACTTCTACTCTTGCAGCAGATTAAAAACATTAGTGAGAAAGTACTCACTGACTATTGTTTTCAAAAAACTCTTAACTTTTTTTTAATCACATTTTTCTCTTTCTCTGGAAATCACAAACATAGGAGCTTGGTAAAGTGTACCTGTGTCAATCTCCCTGTGATGTTTTGTTTTTTATGACAGTTTCATTACTGGTCCAGAATCAACGCATAGTATCTGTCATCCAGCTTTTGCCTGTGCTAACACAATGAGAAAGCAGGGGAACACAGGGTGAAACCTGAAAGTTAGAGTTATCCTACCATACAAGCATACAGCACATTGTCATCATATCCCCTTTTTGCCCAGTTTTTCAAAGGAGGTGTTAATCACTCCAGTTAATAGTGCACAGAGGAGTTTAACACAGTCAGCCTTCAGACATACTGAACACTATAAATTCCTGGTTAAGGTGTCTAATGCAACAACAGGGAATTCAGTGGCCTAATTGATATTCCGGTTAGTGGGTTGTTGCAAATTTTGAAATCACTGTAAGGTCTTTGAAATGAGGTTGTGTGAATAATAATGTTTGAATATTTAACACTTTCATTTCAAAATTATTTTTGTTATTTCAATATCAGCGTTACCTGATTGTATTTTGTCATTGTCAAAATAACAGGTGAGGGACTTCCTACATACACACTGACTGCTAGGATACTGCTACTCATAAAGTGTCATTGTGAGCTCTTAGGAGGCTGGTTAGTTCAGTTGGCTGAGTGGTTTGTTTGCAATGCCAACAGTGTGAGTTCAATTCCTGCATCAGTTGAGGTTCCATGAAGAGCTCTCCTTCACAACCTCTCCTCTTATCTGAGGCATGGTGACCTTCAGGTTAAAACACCACTAGTCATCTCTCTCTAATGAGAGATCACCCCAATTGTCCAGTAGGACAATGGCAACTTTGCTTTTAATACACACCTTCAATACTAGGATTATACACTATTGTACTTATTTTGTTAGTTGATATAGTCGTCATGAAACAAGTAACAAACATGATAAAGGAAAAGAGAAAATGCTGGGAATTCCTAGCAGGCCAGGAAGCACCTATGGAGAGGAACAGAGTTACAAGATATGCACTGTTGCTGTGACAATTATATTTCTACTTAATTCAGTTTTAGTACAGGCTGGAAGAGCTGTTGTAGTCGGGACATAGCAGCTGATCACTGATCTAACAATTCTGGACACATTCAGCAAGTCTAGCAGTTTTTTGGCGAGGGATAAACTTTAACATTTCATTAATATATCTTATGAACTGGGAGACTTTAGAGATGTAACGTGTTTTAAACCAGAGATTGAGGGGCACTGCACAAAGGGATAGTCTGTGACTGGATTAAAAAAAAGGAGAGATTAAATAACAAAAGAGTTGATGATGCAAGTCCAAAAGGAGTAGTGATAGGACAATTCTAAATTGCAGGAGGATATGGTACAGAAGTAGGGAAGTCTTATTATGATTGTAAAGGGTATTGTGTGACAATACCAAGAGTACCGCACATAGTTTTTTTTTGTCTCATATAAGGAGGGGTATGCTTGCAGCGGAAGACATTCACAGAAGTTTCACGAGCTTGAAACAAGGGATGAAGAGTATGTCTTTGAGGAAAGGTTGAGCAGATTGTGCTTAAGCTTATTAGAGGATTGAGAGGTGATCTGATTAGGACATGTAACATTGTGAGGCAATTTCACAGGGGAGATACTGAGAGGACATTTCTCACAGCAGGGGGAAGTGAGGGAAGGCAGAACTAAGAGCATATCTTCAAAATGAGGGGTTTCTCATTTAAGTCAGAGATAAGGATAAATTCCTTCTTTCAGAAGGTCATAGATTTTTGGAATTCTCCTTCCCTGAGAGTCATTGAATACCTTCAAGGCTGAATTATTTAGAATTTTGATTTATAAGAGGTTCAGGGAATACGTGGGGCAGAAATGAAATTGGAAATAGAGCTGCAAACGGATCAGTCATCTTATTGAATGGGGGAGCAGGTTGAAGAGGCCAAATGGATTACTCCTGCTCCTTTTTCATACACCCTTATGTTCTAAAAGACAATGTCAAGAAGAGGTGTGAATACCAGAATCACAAGCAGCTGCTGTCTGTTGATCATGGCAATCTGGGTTAGAGACAGGGATTTTTCTTTCAATTACTATCCAGCATTCCACCTTCCAAGTGTCCTATCCACACCCACCACTCCTGCCTGTGTGAATTTGTTTTAGTTTATTCATGAGATATGGGCATTGTTGGCAAAGAGAACATTTACTGCCCATCCCTAATTGCCCTGCAGAAGCTGGTGATGGTCTTCTTGAACAACTGCAGACTATTTGGAAGTGGGGTAGGTACACTCAAAGTGCTGTTGGGAAGGGAGTCCCAGACTTTTGACACAGCAACACTGAAGGATTGGTAATATATTTCCACATCAGGATAGCATGTAACTTGGAGGAAAGCTTGTGGGTAGTGGTGTTACCTTGCATCTGCTTCCCTATTCCTTCTAGATGGTAGAGGCTATGGGTTTGGAAGATGTTATCAAAGAAGCCTTGATGCATTATGCAGTGCATCTTATAGATGGTACACACTGCTGCCACTGTGGAGGAGAAAGGACTGAACATCGAAGGTAGTGGATGGAATGCCAATCAAGCAATCAACATTTTGTCTGAAAAGTCCTCAGTAAAGGGCTCACCTTTGTCCCCCTCCACCCACACATTGACGAATACAACACTCGTCTGAACATAGAGCAGCTTTTCCGCCGCCTCTGCCTCCGCGCTTACTTCTTTAACCGCGAGCCTAACCCTCCCTCTGCTGACCCCTTCTCCCGCCTCCAACACACCCCCTCCTCCTGGACACCACCCCAAGGCCTCCTACCCTCCCTTGACCTCTTTATCTCTAATTGTCGTCGAGACATCAATCGCCTCAAACTCTCCACCCCTCTCACCCACTCCAACCTCTCTCCCGCAGAACATGCAGCCCTCTGCTCCAATCCCAACCTCACCATAAAACCTGCTGACAAGGGAGGCGCTGTTGGAGTATGGCGCACTGACCTCTACATCTCGGAGGCCAGGTGGCAACTCTCCAACACCACCTCCTATCGCCCCCTTGATCACAATCCCACCCCCGAGCACCAAACCATCATCTCCCAAACCATCCACAACCTCATCACCTCAGGTGACCTCCCACCCGCAGCCTCTAACCCCTGCACCGCCCGCTTCTATCTCCTTCCCAAAGTCCACAAACCTGACTGCCCTGGTCGACCCATTGTCTCCGCCTGCTCCTGCCCCACTGAACTTATTTCCACCTATCTGGACTCCATCTTCCCCCCCTTGGTCCAGGAACTCCCTACCTGCGTCTGTGACACCACCCACGCTCTTCACCTCCCCCAGAACTTCCAATTCCCCGGTTCCCAACATCTCATTTTTACCATGGACGTCCAGTCCCTATACATCTGCATTCCCCATGCTGATGGCCTAAAGGTCCTCCGCTTCTTCCTGTCCCACAGGCCCAACCAGTCCCCCTCCACTGACACCCTCATCCGCTAAGCTGAACTCGTCCTCACACTCAACAAATTCTCTTTCAATTCCTCCCACTTCCTACAGACAAAGTGGGTGGCCATGGGTACCCGCATGGGCCCAAGCTATGCCTGCCTCTTTGTAGGATACGTGCAACAATCCCTCTTCCAAAACTACACTGGTCCTATCCCCCATCTCTTCCTCCGTTACATTGATGACTGTTTCGGCACTGCCTCGTGCTCCCATGAGGAGCTCGAACAGTTCATCCACTTCACCAACACCTTCCACCCCAACCTTAAGTTTACCTGGACCATCTCATATACTTATCTCTCCTTCCCGGACCTCTCTGTCTCCGCCTCTGGCCTCCACCTGGAAACCAATATCCATTTTAAGCCTACCGACTCCCACAACTACCTAGAATACACCACCTCCCACCCACCTTCCTTTAAAAAGGCCATCCCCTATTCCCAATTCCTTTGCCTCTGCCGCATCTGATCCCGAGATGAGGCATTCCACTCTCGAACATCCCAGATGTCCTCATTTTTCAAGGACCGCAACTTTCCCTCCACAGTGATCGAAAATGCCCTCGACCGTGTCTCCCACATTTCCCGCAACTCATCCCCCACACCCCCTACCTGCTATAATAACCAAAACAGAATCCCTCTCGTCCTCACATACCACCCCACTAACTTCCAAATCCAACACATTATCCTCCGACATTTCCGCCATCTGCAATCTGACCCCACTACTAAAGAAATTTTTCCCTCCCCACCCTTATCTGCTTTCCAGAGGGACCACTCTCTCCGTGACTCCCTTGTCCGCTCCACACTCCCCTCCAGCCCGACCACCCCGGCACTTTTCCCTGCAACCGAAGCAAATGCTACACCTGCCCCTACACCTCCCCCCTTACCCCGATCCCAGGCCCCAAGAAGACCTTCCACATCAAACGGATGTTCACCTGCACATCTGCCAATGTGGTATACTGCATCCGCTGTACCCGTTGTGGCCTCCTCTACATCGGGGAAACCAAGTGGAGGCTTGGGGACTGCTTTGCGGAACACCTATGCTCAGTTCGCAACAAACAACTACCCCCCCCCCCCCAGAACCCTTTGATATCCCCCCCCCCCCCCCCCCCCCCACTCCTTGGACGACATGTCCATCCAGGGCCTCCTGCATTGCCACAATGATGCCACCCGAAAGCTTCAGGAACAGCATCTCATATTTCGCTTGGGAACCCTGCAACCCAAGGGTATCAATGTGGACTTCACAAGCTTCAAAATCTCCCCTCCCCCGACGACATCCCAAAACCAGCCCAGCTCATCCCCACCTCCCTAACCATTCCTCCCACCTCAAGCCCCACCCCCATCTCCTACACACTAACCTCATCCCGCCCCTTGACCTGTCCATCCTCCCTGGACTGACCTATCTCCCACCTACATTCACCTTCACTGGCTCTAACCCTGCCTCTTTGACCTACCTGTCTCCTCTCAACCTATCCTCTCCTCTATCCATCTTCTATCCGCCTCCCCTTCTCTCCCTATTTATTTCAGAACCCTCTTCCCCTCCCCCAACTCTGAAGAAGGGTCTAGACCCGAAACATCAGCTTTCCTGCTCCTCTGATGCTGCTTGGCCTGCTGTGTTCATCCAGCTACACAACGTTTTATCTCATGTGATATGTGACGTCTGATATGTTGGATTGGTTTTGGCCATGTTGCTGTCAATTAGTTTGGATACCTGCAGAACTCTGCTCTGGGAAAGGAGTCAAGAAGGAGGATATTTAAATCATAGGATGGGGTATAGGGCAGAAGGAGACCATTCAGCCCATTGTTTTCTGTAGCTTTCTGCAAGAACAAGTCAGGTAATCTGGCTGGCCTCCACAAAGGAATGACCACTGTTTAGTGAGTGAGATAGGAATTATTTGCCTGGTGCCTTTCTTCTATCAGGTGGTCACCGATTCCCTCTGTGCCTGCACTACCTTAAACTGCAGGGTTGCCCACCCCTGAAAAGGTGGCATCCATGAAGTTCCTAGCTTCATGAATGCACTATAGTGCCTTGAACTGGAGCTTGAGTTGCTCCAACTGGAGACATCTCCTCGTGCATGGTCATTCAGACCACCAGAATCATCCAGGATTTCCCACATAGCGCAGATACACAAGTCACAGACCTGAGCTCCCCAGACAAAACCAAATAGAATATGGACTTTGCTTCTACTTTTCCCTTTACTTGGATAGACTAGAAAGAAAAGTTGTTATTATTGGCAGACAAACAACCAAAACCCCTTAATTCTATCAAGAAAAGCAATTTAGTTTCGAATTTCTAAAATATTAATTATCTATGTGAAGTTTTTCTGCTGTGCTTACGGCCTTAATTTAAATCATTATCCAGTCGCAAGAAAGAATTATCCACCAATTTTTTTTCAATTATTTTGTCTGCTCAAATAATATCTTCGACCTTGGGACAGTTCATCATTGTACCTAACTCTAATAATTTAAAATTGGCATCTGGCCTTGACTGGGTGCCCAGCCAATTCAGCTTCTAATTAGAGTACACAACTCTTCCATTTCAGTTTTGGAAGCTGCTGCATTTTTCTATGAAGACCTATCTTGACTAATAGCAATGCAGCGAACATTTTGCAATTAACATTGCTGCGGTAATCCATTCTTCCTGATCTCCAATCCAATGTACTTAAAAGTTTCAGAAACCTCAATTCCAATTTTGAATTCTTCATTAAGCCTGTTTATGACAATATGTTCAAACTCACTACTCCAACCCGCAAAACATCATCTATGTGCATCAGAAAGATGCCTGAGAGCTGCCCTGCATGATGCTAGTAAAATATGGCAAGGTCTGCTTTTAACTGAAGACAATACAATTTTAGCAAGACAGACCTTATTGAGAAGCAACAAACTCTAGAGTCATAGAGGTCTACAGCACCGAAAAAGGCTCTTAAGCCCATTGAGTCTGTGCTGGTCAAAACAATCACCTAACTATTCCAAATAAAAACCGAAAGAACTGCAGATGCTATAAATCAGGAACAAAAACAGAAGTTGCTGGGAAATCTCAACAGGTCTGGCAGCATCTTTGAAGAAATCTTCACAGATACTGCCAGACCGCTGAGTTTTACCAGCAACTTCTGTTTTTATACCTAACTATTCTAATCCCATTTTCTAGCATTTGGTCCATAGCCTTGTATGTCTTGGAGAAACATCATTTTGGCTATAAACAGATTTGTTTAACTTCCACAACATCCCCATTACATTTCGTGCCTCTTTAGGAGGGCAAAAAAAACTTCCCTCTTCAGCTGATCTCCCTGTGGAAATGTAGTTTTCGTATCCATTAATCTACACTCCCAAGCACTTATCAACAAAGCAAAAAAAATTTCAAAATTGCTTTTCCAGCTATAGGTAAATCTTGATCCCCAAAACCTTGCTTCATGAGTCTCACTTTAGCCTTTGAAGTCAGTCCCTTCAAGGGAAACCTCTTTGGTGCAATATCTATCATAAGACCATAAGACATAGGAGCAGAAATTATGGCATTGGGCCCATCGAGTCTGCTCCACCATTCAATCATAGCTGATAAGTTCCTCAACCCCATTCTCTTGCTTTCTCAAAATTGCTTTTCCAGCTATCAGTAACCCTAGATCCCCTTGATAATCAAAAACCTATCTATCTCAGTCTTAAATGTACTCAATGACCTGGCCTCCACAGCCTTCTGTGGCAGTGAATTTCATAGATTCACCACTCTCTGGCTGAAGAATTTTCTCCTTTTCTCCATTCTAAAAGGTCTTCCCTTTACTCTAAGGCTGTGGCCTTGGGTCCTAATCTCTCAACCAATGGAAGCATCTTCCCAACATCCACTCTGTCCAGGCCATTCAGTATTCTGTAAGTTTCAATTAGATCTCCCCTCATCCTTCTAAATTCCAATGAGTATAGTCCCAGAGTTCACAAACCTTTCTCAAATGTTAAGCTTTCCATTCCTGGGACCATTCTCGTGAACCTCCTCCGAACCCGCTCCAGGGCCAGTACATCCTTCCTGAGATATGGGGTCCAAAACTGCACACAGTACTCCAAATGTGGCCTGACCAGAGCCTTATAAAGCCTCAGTAGTGTATCCCTGCTTTTATATTCAAGTCCTCTCAAAATAAATGCCAACATTGCATTTGCCTTCATAACTATTGACTCAACCTGCAAGTTTACCAGGAGAGAATCCTGGACTGTAACTCTCAAGTGTCTTGGCACTTCAGGTTTCTGAAATTTTCCCCATTTAGAAAATAGTCCGTGCTTTTATTCTTCTTACCAAAGTGCATGACCTCACACCTTCCCACGTTGTACTCCATCTGCCACTTCTTTGCCCACGCTCCTAACCTGTCCAAATCCTTCTGCAGCATCCTCACCTCCTCAATACTACCTGTCCCTCCACCTATCTCTGTATGATCTGCAAATATCTATCTATCTAATAGGGCTAATTGTCCCCTATCTGGCACCTCTGTGTACACTCCAAATTCTCTTCAGCTTTGTAGTTCATGTTGTTTGTCATCTTTTCCGTCTGTCCCCTGTAGCTTTTGAGTCTCTTGTCACTCAATAACCTGCCTCACTCAGCCTTGACTATATTAATTGAGACAGCTTCCACCAATACTCCCTCTAAATATTGTTTCAGTGTGTGGACCTCCAAGATCTGTGCACTGCCATGGCTTCCCAAAGCAGACGTCAATAAGTCAGCACATTTCCATAGACTAATGACGTTCTGT
>JAHRHZ010000001.1:3141074-3162381 GCA_024137785.1 Ginglymostoma cirratum
TATGGGACTTGAACTGATGCTGTTGGCATCACACTGTGTTACAAACCAGCTATCCAGCTCATTAACCTCTTTGTCAGGGCACTTGGTGCTGTTAGTCTTGGCCAGAAATGATCTCGATGATCAATCTGACGTGGGACAGAAAGAGATCAGTGGCATGCCACCAAGCTGATCGGTCAGAGATGAAGTCTACCTTCTGCCAGAAGAGGTGGTGTGTAGTAGCAGCGTTTCTAGTCTAGTAACCCAGAGGTCTGGCCTGGTGTTCTGGGGATGTGGGTTTTAATTCCACTAGGACATTTGAGTTCAATGCATTAATAAATTCAGTTCATTACAAATCTGATATGTATAACTGATCTTGGTAACTGTGATAAGTATCATTGATTGTTTCTTCAAAAAAAAATTGGTTCTCTAGTGCCATATAGTGAAGGGAATCTGCTGTCCTTACCCAATGTCCCCAGAAGCACGGCAATGTGGTTGGCTTTTAATTATCTTTAAAGTGGCACAGCAAGGCACTGAGCCCAAGAGCAATTAGGGATGGGCAACAAATGCTGGACTGCTCGCCAGCACTTCCATCTCATGAATAAATAAGAAAAATAAGAATCATAGATACATTGAGTGAGTGGGCAAAGGTCTGGCAGATGGAGTACAATGTAAATAAATGTGAAGTCATACATTTTGGTAGGAGTAATAGTAAAAAGGATTATTACTTGAACGGTAAAAAGTTGCAGCAGGCTGCTCTGCAGAGGGACCTGGGTGTCCTTGTGCATGAATCACAGAATGTTGGTCTGCAGGTACAACAAGTAATTAGGAAGGCAAATGGAATTTTGTCCTTCATTGCTAAAGGGATTGAGTTTAAAAGCAGAGAGGTTATGTTGCTGTACAAGGTGCTGGTGAGGCCACACCTGGAGTACTGTGTGCAGTTTTGGTCTCCTTACTTGAGAAAGGATAAACTGGCACTGGAGGCGGTGCAGAGGAGGTTCACTAGGTTGATTCCAGAGTTGAGGGGGTTGGCTTATGAGGAGAGACTGAGTAGATTGGGATTATATTCATTGGAATTCAGAAGATTGAGTGGGGAACCTCATAGAAACATATAAAATTATGAAGGGAATAGATAAGATAGAAGTAGAGAGGATGTTTCCGCTGGCAGGTGAAGCTAGGACCATAGGGCACAGCCTCAAGATTAGAAGGAGCAGATTTAGGACTGAATTGAGAAGGAACTTCTTCACCCAGAGGGTTGTTAATCTATGGAATTCCTTGCCCAGTGAAGTAGTTGACGCTACTTCAGTAAACGTTCTTAAAGCTAAGGTAGATTTTTTTTTGAACAATAAAGGAAGTAAGGGATACGGTGAGTGGGCGGGTAAGTGGATCTGAGTCCACAAAAAGATTAGCCATGATCTTATTGAATGGCGGAGCAGGCTCGAAGGGCTGGACGGCCTACTCGTGCTCCTAGTTCTTATGTTCTAAAAATGTGTTTAAGCTAAAATAGGAGTCACAAGAATAATGAAAGTTTGAAATCTTCAACCAGCCCAATCCATCGTGAACTGACAGATTCAGAAAACCAGCAATTTGTGTCAAAATTGAACTATATATAGAAGTTGCCTGCTTTCAGTTTTTATGGGAGGAAAATGACTGGTTTGCCAGATAACACTGAGTTTGTGGCACTCAGAACCCTCACCAGGTGAGCTGTGAATAGGAATAGAAGGAGAATGTACTGAAGAAGAAAAGAATTTCTGAAGAAGTCACCCTGGACTCAAATCATTAGCTCTGTTTCTCTCTCCATGGATGCTGCCAGACCTGTTGAATTTCTCCAGTATTCTCTCTGCTTGTAAAAGAGTTGCTCTTAGCTCCCATTAGCCCTGACTGTGCTGGAGGACTTATTTGTTCACTTGTGGGATGTAGCCATTGCTGGTTGGCCCAGCGTTTATTGCCTGTCCCTAATTGCCCCTTGAGAAGGTGGTGGTGAGCTGCCTTCTTGAACCACTGAAGTCTATGTGCTGAAGGTTGACCCACAATGCCCTCAGGGAGGGAATTCCAGGATTAGGACCCAGCGGCACTGAAGATACGGTGATATATTTTCCACTTCAGGATGGTGAGTGGGTTGGAAGGGATCTTGCAGGCGGAGTGTCCCCATGTATCCGCTGCCCTTGTCCTTCTAGATGGAAGTGGTCATGGGTTTGAAAGGTGCTGTCTGAGGATCTTTGGTGACTTTCTGCAGTGCATCTTGCAGATCGTACACACTGATGTTACTGAGCATCAGTAGTGGAGGGCGTGGATGTTTTGTGCTCGATAGTATTGAGCTTCCTGAGTGTTATTGGAGATGCCACCCATCCAGGCAAGTTCCATCATATTCTTGACTTGTGTCTTGGAAGTGGTGGGACAGGCTTTGCGGAGTCAGGAGGTGAGTTACATTCTGCAGGATTCCCAGCCTCTGACCTCCTCTTGTGGCCACTGTATTTATGTGGTGAGTTTAGTTGAGTTTCTGGTCAATTGTAATTCCCAGGATATTGATAGTGGGGGATTGCACCTCATTCTCTGAAAACCACTTTGGAATGTCATGAGATTGTAAAGGATGCTTTGGAATTGTTATTAGTCGAAGTTACTAACAAATTGAAAAATCATAACGAGCCATTTAATTGTCAGCAAAATCAGTTTGATTGATCAAGGTTAGGAGCTGTGCATGTGAATCCTTGCTGAGCCAGAGTTGCAGCTTGCAGATCTTTGTACTAAATTGTACATATCGTTAATGAAGTTGCTGCTCAAATTGCCACCGTCACCCCTTTAGAGCTTTCTGTGAAACATTTCCGATGTTAGGTATATTCCCAAGTGTCACCTTGTGGCAGCAAAATGAATACTTTAGGAAACAGCTGAAGGTCAGTTTAAATCCTGCCACAGTTTTACTGCAGGTAGATGATTCAGTGAGAAGGCACAGTCCAGCAGTAAATCTGTGCCAGTGTCTTGCTGTGTGTGAACTATCTTGTCCAATGACACTATCCAGGCCCCTCCCATAGCCTGTCACAATCTTATTTATCAATCAATTCACTTTTAAAAGCCGTTATGGTTTATGTTTCTCAAGTTATTAATTGAGAATTGAACATTCTGATTATTTGTAAAGTTTTATCCATGTATTACTCACTTGTAGTCATTTTCTCTCCAATCCTGGTTCTGTGTATTCTTTTCTTCATCTCCTACAATCCATCAGGATCGAGGGTGACTTTCTTCCAGTGGGTCATGAGTTAACTAACATTCCAATGCTGGACCCGCAAACCCTCCCATGGGTGGAGTGGGAAGGAGGGAATAGAGTCATGGAGTCATATAGCATGGAAACAGACCCTTTGGTCAAACCAATCCATGCCAACCATAATCCCAAACTAAACTAGCCCCACCGCCATACTTGCACCTGGCCTATATGCCGCCAAACATTTCTTTTTATTGTACTTATCTAAATGTTTTATAAATGCTGTAACTGCACCTAAATCCACCACTTCCTCTGGCAGTTCATTCTACACACAAACAAAATTCTGTGTAAAGTTGCCTCTCGTGTCTTTTTTAAATAGTTGCCCTCTTACCTTAAAAATATGCCCCCTAGTTTTGAACTCCCTCATCCTAGGGAAAACAATCTTGCTATTCACCTTATTTATACCCCTCATAATTTTATAAATCTGTTTAAGGTCACCCCTCAACCTCCTACACTCCAGTGAAAAATGTCCTAGCCTATGTTTATAACACAAACCTCCCATTCCTGGCAAAATCCTGGTAAATCTTCTCTGAGTCAACTTAGTGGAAGCTGAGTCTTTCAATTTATTCAAGGTTGATAGCCAGAGGAGTCTAGGGTTGAGGTACAGTGGGGGCTGGGGAAGGTGTGCGGTGCTGTGGACCAGTAAATGGAGTTGAAACCACAATCAGTTTCATCATCATCTTATTGAATGGTGGAGGAAATGCAAAGGGCCAATTGGTTTACTCCTGCTCCTAAATCCTATGTTCCTTCTGCTCATGGGGCTTATCGGAGCCCCAGACTCCTTGGCACCATAGAACAGCAGTTACACGGAACCAACTCTCCTCTCTACTTCCAATTGGATGCTGATCACTCTGACCCTTGAACTGATCTGTGTGACATTCAATATCTCCCAATAGGAGCCAACAGCTGCTTTAAGGCAAAATATACTCTCGGTGAGCTGGGTACTTTCTGCGGCTTAAATTTTACAATCTCTCATCAATTAAACCCTACAGCTACTAGACATATAAATACACAGACAAAAAGAAAATCCAAAAAAGTGCTCATTTTCTCCCAGTATTTTTGAATAAACCTATTCTGCTTTTTACTGAATGCCATTCTTAGCCCTTTGAGACTGAAGTGTTTGGCAGTTCCCTAGGGTGGTGACAAATTAACTGTGAATAGCTTCCTTTATTGGAAATTGGATTGCAATTGGATTATGTAAAATTAATGTGTGGGATTGGGGATTGCTAGCTAAACCAGATTTTATTGTCAAGCCCAAGGACCCTTGAGGAAAATTGGTGAGTGGAAGTTTTGACTTGATGCAGACCTCTAGGTGCACTGGGCTGTCAGCGAGTGAATTCCTGAATTTTGACCCAACAGCAGTGAAGGAACTGAGTCATAATGTTATGTGAGGGCTGGGGCTAATCTTGATTTTTGATTTTGATTTGATTGTATTCTCAAGTGTACTCAAGTACAGGAGTACAGTGAAAAGTGTATAATGTCGCCACACAAGGCTCCATCTTAGATACAAGTACCTGGGTCCAGAATCCTGAGAACAAAGTAGAAAGAAAGAACAAAGTTAAAAATTAAACATTGCAGTAATTATAGTATAGTGTGAAACATACAAAATAAGGTTAAAGGTTACACATTGCAGGCCTTCTTAGTTTAAAGTAGAAAATTAGGAAATAAAGCTGAAAGTTTTAACATTACAGTCTCTCTTAAGAGCTTAGCCACAGAGGGACCTCACTTCAAGGAGTCACCTCCAAGAACAGAGGTCCACGTGGAGGCCATACAGGTGGAGGTGTCCCCATGCACCTGATGCCCTTGTTCCACCAGGTGCTAAAGGTCATCGTGTCATTTATACCGTAAGGTAGCAGCCATTCAACCCAACACCTCTATGCTGGTTCCACCTTTCCATCACTGAGTGCCTGCAAGTTGATTTCCTGCAAGTTCCTATCCAACTTCCTTTTCAAATCACTGATTGTCTCCATTTCTACCCCTCTTGTAAGGCAGCAGTGTTCCAGTTTATGACGACTTTTGGTGTAAAAGCGTTCTTCCTCTCAACCCACCTCCATTTCTTGCCCAAAATCTTAAACCTGTTCTCCTCAGTCCTTTAACCATGGGCTGAACCGTTGGTGGGAACAAATTGCCTTTGTCTACCCTATCGAAACTTGTCACAGCCTTGTACGCCTCTATCGAATCTCATATCAATCTCCTTTGCTCCAGGGAGAACAATAGGAACTCCTCCAACCTTGTCCCTTGGCCTTGCACATTCTTTAGGACAGTACCGTTAAATCTATATTGCCTCTCCCTTTCCCTTCGGATGATCACAGGGTTGGAAGGAGCCTTACTGGAGTTGAGGCAGGTGTATTTTGTAGATGGTGCCACTATGTATTGCTGGTGGAGACAGCGAACGTTTGAGGTGGTGCCAATCAAGTGGAGCACTTTTGTCATTCATTCAAAAAAGGGACACAAATAGCAGGAAGCTATAAGCCAGGCAGAACAGGCTAGGCTTGCAATTATTGGGGTTTAGACAAGTAAGATCTGTCTTGATTAAACTATGCAAGATTCAAGGGATCCTCACTGGGTGCATGTGAAGACTGTTTCCTTTGGTTAGGGAACAGATCATGTAAGAGAGGATGAAAGGTTATTGGGAATGAACATGAATGTGGAATAATCAGATCAGCAATGATCTTATTGAACGGCAGAGCAGGTCTGAGGGGCTGAATGGCCTCCTCCTGGTCCTAAATCATATGCCCGTAGGTGCTGGATAGTGTTGAGTAGTTGAGGAGTAATAAGATGTTAGGAATATATTGGGCTGAAAAAAAAATTGAAAAATGGGTGGTACAGTGGTTAGCACTGCTGCCTCATAGCACCAGGGACCTAGCTTCCATCCAGCCTCAGGGTGACTGCCTGTGTGGAGTTTGCATATTTTCCCTGTGTCTGTGTGGGTGTCCTCTGGGTGCTCCAGTTTCCTCCCACAGTCCAAAGATGTACAGGCTAGGTGGGTTAATCATGGTTAAGAACTCCATGGGGTGTAGGTCTGGGTGGGGTTCTCTTCAGAGAGTTGGTGCAGACTTGATGGGCCAAATGGCCTTTTTCTGAGCTGTGGGGACTCTGTTAAACGTCTATGTAGTGAACTCTGGTGGTAATAACCTGGTTAGATCCATTTGACATGACAGAAGTGCCTGAGAATGGTGTAAGACATTCATAAAACAACAGAATTAGATCAACATACAGGAGTTTTCACTCCCTACTTTTCTATTCTTAGAACTCTTTTTCCAAACTGTCCTCCTACAAACCTATTCTGTTCATTTCAGTCCCCTCTGCACTCAAATTTTAAATCCCAACTTGTCTATAAAACCTCTGCCAGATAAAATGCTCCGAGACAGCTTGATGAGTTTCCATTGATGTTGTTTGAGATTAAATTTGTTTGACTTCCTTCAAAACAGGCGAGTGTGAATCTGTCTATATGTGGTCCACGCTGTTGCTCCTCAGACATTGATGTCAACATGTTCTCAAACGTGACACATAACTGAGTCATTCCCACTGCTTTCCCTGGAAGCGAAACAAGGCACTTGTAACTGTTGCTGGGCAACCTGAATTCGGATCTCTATTGCTCTGCCGATTAACCCAGGGAATTGTTTGGCCTTTACTCTTTTAAACATTTGTAACCTTTGCCAATACAGAGTAGATTGTTTCTAATGAGTACAGGCTGTTCAGCATTAAAGCTCAAAGCAAAATAATCGAATGAGCTCTTCAGTTGAACAACAACATTTAAAGCAAGCATTTAACATCATACAGTTGGCTTTTGTAGTGTGGTGGTACTATCCCTACTTCTGGTCCTGAAGGTCTGAGTTCAAGTCCCCTACATGCTCTAAGACATGTGTGTGAACAAATTAATCAAAAATATCTTTTAACATTGTACAAAACAGGACGAGCACTGGGCATGAAGTGGCAACTTTGGAATGACAGCAGAGTTTGGAAACTGGTAAATTTGAATTTTTGCAGTGGGGTGGGGGAGGTGAATGCACCTGATTTCACCTTGTCCTGTTTTTAAGCCCTCTTTGGGCCTTTTCCCTTGCAGTGCATTCCATGTTTAGTGAGTTTGGAGTACTGCAGTGTGGAACAGACCCTCCATTGGAACCAATTTACTCTCTATCCTCAGGGTTTCCAATGACCTTACAGTGGCATTGTGAACAAAAGATCAGAAGCAGCCCCCTACCAGTCCCTTATCTCCCAAAACCACACATGAAACCTCAAATTTCTAACAAGGTTGGGGAGCAGTAGGGAGAGGTGCCTTGCAGGTTTGAAAGAGAATGTTTATGGATGCAATGATGGGGTCACATTTGTATGTGTGTTTGTCTGCATAAACATTTACATGCCCCTATGCATATATATGTGTGCACGGGGGGAGGATGTGTGTTAATGCTTTCTTTAGTAATCTCATAGAATATAAGGCCAGCAGTTATTGCCCATCATTGTTTGCCCTTGGGAAGCTGGTGGTGAGCTGCTTTCTCAAACCACTGCTATCTATTTGGTGTGTGGACACTCAGAATACCATTAGGGAGGGAGTTTCACAATTTGACCTGGTGACATTGAGCAAACAGCAATGTGTCCAAGTCAAGACGGTGAGTGGCTCGGAGGGGAACCTGCAGGGGATGGTGTTCCCTTGTATCTGCTGCCCTTGTCCTTCTAAATGTAGTGGGCATGAGTTTGGAAAGTGCTATAGGAGAAATTTTACTCAGTTACTGCAGTGCCTTGAGTAGATGATATTCACTGCTGCTACTGAGCATCAGTGGTGGACAGAATGAATGTTGAAGGTGGTAGATGGGTTGCCAGTCAAATGGGGTGTTTTGCCCTGGGTGGTTTCGAGCTTCTTGAGTGTAGTTGGAGCTGCAGCCATCCAGGTAAACGGGGAGTATTCCATCCCACTCCTGCCTTGTGCCTTGTACATGGTAGACAAGTTTTGGGGAGACAGTCAGTGAATTACTCATCTCAGAATTACTAGCCCCTGACCTGCTTTTGTAGCCACTGCATTTGTATAGCCAGTCAATTTCTGGTCAATGCTAACCTCCAGAATGTTGATAGTGGAGAATTCAATGATGGCAATGCTATTGAACACCATAGTAAAATGGTCAGGTTCTCTCTTGTTGGAGATAGTCATTGCCTGGTACTCGTATGGATTAAATATTACTTGCTACTTATTGGTCAAAGTCTTGCTGCGTTTGGACGTGGACTTCAGTATCTGAGGAGTCGTGAATGGTGGTGAGCATTGTGCAATCATCGGTGAACATCCCCACTTCTGACCTTATAATGGAGGTAGAGTCATTGATGAAGCAGCTAAAGATGGTAGAGATTAGGACACTACCCTGAGGAACCCCTGCAGAGATGTCTGACCTCCAACAATCACAACCTTCTTCTTATGTGCCAGATATGACTCCCGCTGAAAGTGGATATAAATATCTCAGTTTTGTGTATTGATGTGCTGTGCATCCCCCATCATTGAGGATGGAGGTAAAGTGTGGGTCCTTAACCTTCTATTAGTTAATTAATGATCCACCCTCATTCATAAAGAACAAAGAACAAAGAAAATTACAGCACAGAAGCAGGCCCTTCGGCCCTCCAAGCCTGCGCTGATCCAGATCCTCTATCTATACCTGGCGCCTATTTTCCAAGGATCTGTATCCCTCTGCTCCCTGCCCATTCATGTATCTGTCTAGATACATCTTAAATGATGCTAATGTGCCCGCCTCTACCACTTCCGCTGGCAACGCGTTCCAGGCACCCACCACCCTCTGCGTAAAGAACTTTCCACACATATCTCCCTTAAACTTTTCCCCTCTCACCGTGAAATCGTGACCCCTAGTAATTGAGTCCCCCACTCTGGGAAAAAGCTTCTTGCTATCCACCCTGTCTATACCTCTCATGATTTTGTAGACTTCAATCACATCCCCCTTCAACCTCCGTCTTTCTAATGTAAATAATGCTAATCTAATCAACTCCTCTTCATAGCTAGCGCCCTCCATACCAGGCAACATCCTGGTGAACCTCCTCTGCACCCTCTCCAAAGCATCCACATCCTTTTGGTAATGTGGCGATCAGAACTGTACGCAGTATTCCAAATGTGGTCAAACCAAAGTCCTATACAACTGTGACATGACCTGCCAACTCTTGTACACAATACATCCGATGAATGAAAGCATGCCGTATGCCTTCTTGACCACTCTATCGACCTGCGTTGCCACCTTCAGGGTACAATGGACCTGAACACCCAGATCTCTCTGTGCATCAATTTTCCCCAGGGCTTTTCCATTTACCATATAGCTCGCTCTTGAATTGGATCTTCCAAAATGCATCACCTTGCATTTACCTGGATTGAACTCCATCTGCCATTTCTCCACCCAACTCTCCAATCTATCTATATTCGGCTGCATTCTCCGACAGTCCCCTTCACTATCTGCTACTCCGCCAATCTTAGTGTCATCTGCAAACTTGCTAATCAGACCATCTATACCTTCCTCCAGATCATTTATGTATATCACAAACAACAGTGGTCCCAACACGGATCCCTGTGGAACACCACTGGTCACAGTTCTCCATTTTGAGAAACTCCCTTCCACTACAACCTCGGTCTCCTGTTGCCCAGCCAGCTCTCTATCCATCTAGCTAGTACACCCTGAATCCCATGCAACTTCACTTTCTCCATCAGCCTACCACGGGGAACCTTATCAAACACCTTACTGAAGTCCATGTATATGACATCTACTGCCCTTCCCTCATCTATCAACTTTGTCACTTCCTCAAAGAATTCTATCAAGTTGGTAAGACATGACCTTCCCTGCACAAAACCATGCTGCCTATCACTAATAAGCCCATTTTCTTCCAAATGTAAATAGATCCTAATCCTCAGTATCTTCTCCAGCAGCTTCCCCACCACTGACGTCAGGCTCACCGGTCTATAATTATCCTTGCTACCCTTCTTAAACAAGGGGACAACATTAGCAATTCTCCAGCCCTCCAGGACCTCACCCGTGCTCAAGGATGCTGCAAAGATATCTGTTAAAGGGACGTGACAGATCTGAGCTGTTGGTAAAGACAGCAAATTTCTTTCCCTAAAGAGCATGAGTGAACCAGATGAGTTTTTACAACCACCGGCTATTAGCCTATCTTTTTAATGTCAGATTTTATTGAATTAAAATTTTACTATCTGCCATGATGTGATTCACACCTACATCCACAGGACATTGCTCTGGGGTTCTGAGGAAGGGTCACTGGACCCGAAACGTTAACTCTGTTTTATCCTTCACAGATGCTGCCAGACCTGCTGGGCTTTTCCAGCAATTTCTGTTTTGTTTCGTTTTTTTATTGGTTTGGGATTGTTATTCCAGAGACATGATCACTGTTCTCCCACTTCTGATGCAAATGTGTATAAATGTGAGCAGGTTGAAGGTAAGAACAACAATTTCGCTTTTTGTTTCCGATTTCCAGCATCCGCAAGTTCTTCGGTTTTTTTTGTCTAATGTTAACTCACTGCCACATCTTTTCCAGGCATGCCCACCTTGACGAAGTTCAGCTCCTCTCTCCAACACGATTTCTGTTCCATCTTTTCTCTTTTTCTTGTTCACTGTCATTAATTTTGTTATCACTCCATGTGTTTGACAAGATATTTGCAAAAACTCGCTTCCGCAGCCACATCACATTCCTCAGTGACTGCCTCTGGCTCAGACTCACCCTATGAGGATACCAACTGAAGTTTGATCCCTCGTGTTTTGAATCTGCCCAGGATCACATGGGATGTTCAACTTTCCTCAGGTAGCTGGTCTCACCACATCCTGAGATCCACATTCAGTGCCATGCGACGTCACGCGTGCACTCTCTCCATCATGCTGGCTCAGAGCTGCACTGCTCCCCAGTTCCACTTCATCCTCTGGCTCATTTGACATTACAACAAGGAACTTTCTCTTTTCTTTTCAGCCATTAAGGAACGTGAGATGTAAGAGCCCAGAGATAGTCTTTCTGGAACTTTCCTCCCGTCCCCTTCCCTCTGACACCATCCCCTCTCCCAACTATACTTCTTGTTGTGTATTTACTATCCCTTCTGATGCTGAATGGTCTGTACTCAACAGAGGTCTCAGCTTTATCCCTCTGCATTCCCACCGTAATGAATTTTGGACACAACATGATGTTGAACTCTTCTTCTGTTGCCTTCGTCTCTGTGCTCATTTTTTCAGACAAGAGACCTCTCCCCTACCCACAGACCACTTCATCCATCTCCAACACTCTCCCTCCACCTGGACCCCTCCCTCTAGCCTTTTGCCTGCACTCGACCTGTTCAGCGAGAACTGTCGACGTGACATTGGTCACCACAATTTGTCTACAATCCCTCGCTCCACCTGCCCTTACCCATTCCACCCTAACACCCTTTGAACTGACTGCTCTCCATGCACTTAGATCCAACTCTGACTTTGTTATTAAGCCTGCCGATAATGCTGTTGTAGTCTGGCGTACTGACCTCTACGTTCGACGCCAAGTTATAGTCCAACTTGGTTTATTTAATTATGACCTTGTCCATCCCAGTCCGACACCGGAACCTCCACATCATGACACCTACATTGCAGACACTGAGTGCCAGCTCTCAGATAGCTGCTCCAATCTCCTATTGACCATGACTCCACCATGGAACATCAGGCCATTGTATCCATAATGGTCACTAGCCTTACTTCATTTGGTGATCTTCCCACCATTGTCTCCAAGCTTATAGTTTTTCAACTGTACAGCCTGCTTCTTTCACCTTCCCAAAATACACAAACAGGACTGCCCAGGTAGAGCCATTATTCCTGCCTGCTCCCACCTCACAGAATTCATCTCTTTCTACCTTGACTCAATTTTTTTCTCCCCTTGTCCAGTCTTTTCCCACTTACATCTGTGATTCCTCTGACGCTTTATATCAGTTTTGGAATTTCTGGTTTGCAGGCTCCACCTGCCTCCTCTTTCACATGGACGCGCAATCCCTTTACAAGGCCATCAGCCACCAGGATGGTCTCAGGGCTCTCCGCTGCTTCCTGGGTAAAAGGGCCTGAACCGTCCCCATCAACCACCACCCTCCTCCTCCACCTGGCCAAGCTCGTCCTCACCCTGAACAACTTCTGTTTTAACTCAATAAAAACCGAAAGAACTGCAGATGCTGGAAATCAGAAACAATAATGGAAATTGCTGGAAAAACTCAACAGGTCTGGCAGCATCTGTGGAGCAAAATCAGAGTTAACATTTTGGATCCAGAGGCACTTCCTCAGAACTGATAGTAGCTAGGAAAAAGTTGGTTTTCATGCAGAAGACAGAGATAATGTGAAATCTCTGTTTCCATATCTGGAGGTAGACTGGCCACTAATATTCACTACAAACCAACCAATTCCCACATTTATCTTGACTATACATCCTCACACCCTGCTTCCTGTAAAGATTCTATTACATTCCTCCGTCTCTGTTACATCTGTTCTGATGATGCCAACTTTGACGAGGGGGCCTCCGAAATGCCTACCTTCCTCCTCAGCCAAGGATTCACAGCACCATAGCTGACAGGGCCCTTCACCGAGACCGACCCATCTCCCGCACTTCAGCCCTCACCCTCTCTCTTCCTCAAACAACAACAATAGGGTTCCCCTTGCCCCCATATACTATCCCACCAGCATCCACATCCAGAAGATCATTAGCTGGCAGTTCAGCCACCTCCATTGGGATGCCACCACTGGACACATAGTCCCCTCCTTTCCCTTGTCAGTCGTCTGGAGGGACATTTCCCTCCAGGACACCCTAGTCCATTCATCCTTCGCTCCAAACATACCCCCCACAGCCGCACGGCACCTTCCCCTGCAATTGCAGAGGGTATAAAACCTGCCCATTTACTTCCTCCCTCCCCAGTTATCCAAGTACCCATCACACATTCCAGGTGAAGCAGCACTTTACCTGCACTTCCCATAATCCAGTCTACTGCATTCGCTGCTCACAATGTGGTCTCCTCTACACTGGGGAGACGAAATGCAGTCAGGGTGACCGCTTCGCAGAACACCTACGTTCTGTCTACAAAGAAAAAGACCCTGAACTTCCAGTTGCCTGCCATTTAAACCACCGTGTTCCCTGGCCAACATCTCTGCCTCAGGCTTGCTCCACCGAAGCTCAGCCCAGGCTGGAAGAACAGGATGTTATTTTCCACTTGGGAACTCTGCAGCCTTCTGGACTTAATGTCGAGTTCAATAATTTTAGGACTCGAGCACCTTTCCCCACACTTTCCCATACTCCCACACACCAGGCCTTGGCATCACATGGGCTATCATGCACTACCCATTTTCGGTCACTAATAGTCCCCATTAGCAGCAATTCATTCCCCTGACTGACCTTTAACCACTCCTTTACCTGTCCAACTGTTTTGTCTCTCTTTGGGCTCTATCTCCACCTATGGTTTATTCTCCCCCACTCCCCGCACCCCATCTTCCATACAGAAACCATCCTTTTTCCAGCTACCATCAGTTCTGAGGAAGGGTCACTCGACTGGAAACGTTAACTCTGATTTTCCTCCACAGGTGCTGCCAGTCGTGCTGAGATTTTCCAGCAACTTCTGTTTTTATTTTGGATTTCCAGCATCTGCAGTTCTTTCAGGTTTTTTTGAAAGTTAGAACATGACTGAATTTGCTTAAATTTGGAAGGAATTGGTGGTTTATACCTGAGTGAGGTGTCAGCGACTTCAAGAGATTAGGAAGAAAATCGCGCCCAATAGAAATGATTTTAAAAAATAGATATGCAAAGATTTAAGTACTTTCATTAAAATGAGTGAGGAGTACGTGATAATATTTTTAACAGATTTCATGCGCTGTGTCGGAAACAACAATAATAGGGCTGAATGTGTTATCAGTCTAATTCTGGAAAACTGCCCAAATTAGTTTTCACATAGTTTCATTTCTTCATGCTTTACCATCACTGAGGGGATCTGTTATTTATATCTGTTATTATAAACTCTTTGAATGTCACGTTGAGACAGGAATTACAAGTTGTCATGGTGATGGTTGCAGTGTTAGAGAAAAAGCCAAAGGAAGGTCAGGCACTGGGAGTAGTCCATTAAGGAACGTTAATTCTCTATATAATGGGGTTTTAAGCACTCATGGCTCATCACTCACACATTTGGCATTTTATTTTGTTTTCCATAGGCTTCTCTTAAAAGTTACAATGAACTCAGACAGAGACAGAGAGTGAAATCACCCTTCACATCAACTGCAATCCTTCAAATTAAAATTTCCTCCCTCATGTTTTTTCTAAAAAATGGCGATTCCCCCCGCCCCGTTTTTCAAATATACCCTGCTTCTATTTCTCACTGTTTCCTTCTCTCGCTCCCAGTTCAAAACTCTCTGAGGCAAGACTGGATCAAAAAGGATCTATTTGCCTCAGCAGTGAAATCGGTAACCAGGGGCTGTGGAGGGAATACTGAAGATATTTTTTTTCACTCCTGCCCCACCCCAGAGGGTGCAAGGGTTGTAGAGCCAGAAACTCACAACAAGTTTCAAGAATCGTAGAATCCCTACAGTGTGGAAACAGGCCCTTTGGCCCAACAAGTCCACACTGAACCTCAGAGCATCCCACCCAGACCCTTACCCCTAATCTACCCATCCCTGAACACTATGAGCAATTTAGCATGGCCAATCCACCTAGCCTACACATCTTTGGACTGTGGGAGGAAACTGGAGCACCCGGAGGAAACCCACACAGACACAGGAAGAACATGCAAACTGCACACAGACAGTCACCTGAGGGTGGAATTGAACCTCAGTCCCTGGTGCTGTGAGGTTGCAATGCTAACCACTGAGCCACTGTGCCACCCCAACACTTGGATAATCCCTTGAAGTGCTGTAGCCTACATGGCTACAGTCCAGGAGCTGGGAAGTGGGATGGGGCTAGATGGTTCTTTTGTGGCCAACATCGACACCATAAATTGTAAGGCATAGGAACACATATATAGGTCATTCGGCCCATTGAAGCTGCACCACTGTCCAACAGGATCAAGGCTGACCCCACATTCCTCATGTCCACTTTCCTGCCTTTTCCCCATAACTCTTGATTCCCTAACTGATCAGGAATCTATTGATCTCAGCCTTAAAATATACACATGGACTCTGCCCCCACAACTTTCTGTGGCAAGGAGTTCCAAAGACTCATGACTCTCTGAGAGAAGGAATTCCTCCTCCTCCTCTCAGTGTTAAATTGGTGCCCCTTTATTCTGCGACTGTGCCCTCTGGTCCTAGACCCTCCCATGAGGGGAAAGACCCTCTCAGCATTTACCCTGTCAGGCCCCTTAACAATCCGATATGTTTCAATGTGATCCCCTTTCATTCCTCTAAACTCCAAGGAGTAGAGTCCCAACCTGTTTAGCCTCTGCTCATAAGACAGTCCCTCCCACACCACGGATCATCCGAGTGAACCTTCTCTGAACTACCTCCAATGAAATGATATCTTCCCTTAAATAAGGCAAAGAGTTAAATGGCCTTCTGCTGTGTAAAATTTTTTTCTGATTCTATGATTCCATACACATTCTCATCAGTGAAAGGACTTTTTCATCTGTTGTGGACTCCCCACCCAACCCTATTCATTATTAATGGGGCCAAAAGTGGGCAACAATATATTTCTGTGAGCGTGCAGTGGACAAGACAGGGAAGGGAAAAAAAATGTGACCTCATCAGATAGCCTAGCAACAAGACCGAAGCTTGACAAAGTATCGGCTAGGCCTTATTTATCCAGAATTCTTCACGAAACCTGCTAAAGGCAGTAAAGAGCAGTGTATTCAGAAAACTCCACTCGATTCTAATGAGGTCTTTGTCAAGTTGGGGAACAACAATGATCATTTTCACTCTTTCTGTTAGGTAAAGGACAGAGTTTCTGAACAGACAGGACCTGGAAGGATTAGAAACCAGCAGCGTTTTTGTTTCTAAGAGACGTGTCTTGCCATGTGCTGCAAAGAGAGATTAAGAGGTTCAGTCTGCAATGTGAGGTGGCCATCATCTTAATATGACTTCACTGTGGGCTGGAAGCAAATTGCTTGTTAAATCATCAATCAATAGTCCTGACTTATAAAAAAACTCACAGCATCGTTTCAGGTGGTCTAATCTCCAGCGTGCTGTTTCCCAGATTGATGGCATTAACAGACAGATTGTCTACCAATTTTATTTCCTTCCTTTTCAGCAAAGAGGCTCCAGCTGTTCACAAGAACGCTAATCAGTTTCCGACTTTGAGGCTGGCAAGGTAACCTTGGAAGGTACTTTTGAAGGAGCCACAGTCAGTTCCTGCTGTGCAATAGTGCACACTGCTGCCACAGTGTGTCAATGGCGGAGGGGGTGAATGTCCAAAGAAATGGATGGGGTGCCAACCAGATGTGCTGCATTGGCCTGCTGTCAGGCGGAGGGATAGATATCAGGCAGGCCCCTACCTTTCTTCAAACTATTATTGTAGGATTTTTTACAGCCACTTGAGAGCGATCAGGTGGGTTTTGAATTAATGGTACTAAGTGTCCAATTGATAAATGCAGATACAAAAATGTCCTTTTGCAATATTTAATTTGTTTTCAAAACATAGTTCTGATTTTTGTAAGAAAATACTTTGCAAATTTGACTTATTTTATCCTTTCATACAACCTTTTGTACTGAAATATCTTTTTAAATGGGAACATGAGGGGATAAAAGACCATAAGAAATAGGAACAGGAGCAGACCATTCAGCCCATTGAGTCTGTTACGCCATTCAATAGGATCACAGCTGGTCTGATATCTCACAGAAGATGAAATGTGCGTTTCAAATCAGATACCAGAACTGAAGCAATCTCCATCTTTTCTCACTTAGCTAATTTTTTTTGATATCAGGATGAAACTAAATTAATCAAGACTGCCTCCAAATATCATAATTTGTTACTCAATACACAAGAATATACTCTGTGAGTAAGGATCACAACACAAGTCAGGAGATCTGATCGGCAGTAGAAATTCTTAAGGCATCATCAAAATTTACAAGTTTCTCCACAGGTATGTCCGGCCTTCACTGTTAACAAACCAGAAACACAGTAGAAAACACGTTGGTTGAAAAGCGAGAAAACTTCCACAACTGATGCATCCGCCAACAATTTAAGTCAGTAAACCAATCAGATCAAGTCTTTAAGTGGTGGAAGTATTTATGACAGTTTGCAATGAAATGCAACAGCTAAATGAGCAAACACAAGTGGAACCAAACGTGTGAAGGAAGTGAGGATTCTGTTAAAAACTAACAATGGTATGCAACAAGTGGCATGTGTAAAGTCTGTCTAAGCAAAAATTAAGGTCATCATTGTTCCACTCCCTCACCAGAGAGGGATGGTAGGTGAACCAGAAAGTCAGCACACCTCAGGCAATGGAGAGGTTGAGAAGGAGAGCCCTTCGTGGTAACTTCATCCAGAGCAGGAATGGGACCATGCTGTTGGCATCATGTCGCATCACAAACCAACCACGCAGCCAACTGAGATAACCCACCCCCAAAGACAGGAGAGCAATTGAAATAGTCACGTCCAGCAGCAAAAAATGCTGACCATGCAACTATCAGTAATGCCCAAAACCCATCAATGAATATCTTTAACAGATAAGTTTTGAAATGGAAGATGCATTAAAATGTTTCTTTTAAATTTGCTCCTCGGTTGAGGACATGACTGGCAACAATTTTTGATATCCATAATTGCCACTTGAGAAGGTGGGGATGAGCTGCCTTCTTGAACTGCTGCAGTCCTTGTGCTGTGGGTTGGCCCTTATGGTGGGAATTCCAGGATTTTAACCCAGTGACAGTGAAGGAACGACGATATACCTCCAAGTCAGGGTGGTGGGTGGCTTGGAGGGGAATTTGCAGGGGGTGGTGTTCCCATGTATCTGCTGCCCTTATCCTTCTGGATGGAAGTGGTCATGGGTTTGGAAGGTGAGATCTAAGGTCCCTTGGTGAGTTTTTACAGACATGAGAGAATTTGATTCTGTAGGTTGGTGAGAGAAACTGAGCGTTCTCCTTAGTGAAGAGGCAGTTATGAGGAGATTGAATAGAGGTGTGCAAATTAAATGATGGAGTAAATGAGGAGAAACCATTTTCAGGGGTAAGAAGGTCAGTAACTAGATGGACACAGATTGAAGTTAATTGACTAAATGACTAGGAGGAGCGCAGGTTGCGGGGTAGGTCTCGTCTTTGCAGTGAGTTATTGTGAGCTGGTACACACAGTGGATGTTGAGCCATTAGGAACTTTTAAAAGGAGAACTTGATAAATATTTAAATATGAAAACATCAGCACCTTTGAAGATCCTGCACAATCGCAAGGGGCTGGTTCTATGCTGCCCACAGGGTTATCTTTAATCACACGCTCCAGGTTTTAGCTGCCTGACTGTGGTCAGATGTGAGTGGAAACCAAAGGCTATCACAGAGGAGGGTCACAAGGAATTAGTTCAAGGCCCTGTACACCATAACACCAGAAGATAGAGGAGCAGAAGTAAGCTATTCAGCCAATTGCGTCTGCTCTGCTATTCCATGGCTGATCTGATAGTCCTCAACTCCACTTTTCCTGCCCTTTCCCTATAATCCTTGAACCCATCCACCAGCTGATAGGTCATTTCAGAGTAATATTGACCGAGTTTTAAAACACAACCTGTTGGCGTTTACCCTCAGCTGTGGCTTCTGTGGGTCATGGGAGGACCAGGAAAATGCACACTGGTCTATATTTACAGACTGTCAATTGGAAATTACTGTACTGAGATTTACAAGAGTCCGGGTTAATTTCTCTCCATTCTGTGGCCTTTCTCTCTCTCTCACTCATTCAGTCCCACAACCGTCCCAGATCTCTGCACTCCTTCACTTCTGAGGTTCTCTTGAACAGGTCCCAGTTTTAATCACAGGCCCAGTGGCGGCCGTACCTTCAGCTGCCTGGATGCCAAACTCTGGAATTCCATCTCTAAACTTCTCAGTTTTCTCCTTAAAGTCCAGTTTGTTTAACCAAGCTTCCCAGTCACCTTAATATTTCCCTTACGTACATTTTTATCTGGGTTAGGTTCCTGCAAAGTTCTTGGGTTGGGGAGAACAATTTGCCACATTGACGGTGCTATACAAATAGACTCATAGAGCTGTACACCACGGAAACAGACCATTCGGTCCAACTCGTCCGTGCCGACCAGATATCCTTAATTAATCTAGTCCAGTTTGCCAGCATTTGGCCCATATTGCTCTAAACCCTTCCTACTCACGTACCCATCCAGATGCCTTTTAAATGTTGTAATTGTACCAGCCTCCACCACTTCCTCTGGCAGCTCATTCCATACACGCACCACCCGCTGCGTGAAAAAGTTACCCCTTTTAAATCTTTCCCCTCACACATTAAACCTATGCCCTCTAGTTTTGGTCTTCCCCTACCCTGGGGAAAAGACCTTGTCTATTTACCCTATCCATGCCCCCCATTATTTCATAAACCTCTATAAGGTCACCCCTCAGCCTCCAAATCTCCAGAGAAAATAGCCCCAGCCTATTCAGCCTCTCCTTACAGCTCAAACTCTCCAACCCTGGCAACATCTTTGTAAATCTTTTCTGAACCCTTTCAAGTTTCACAAAATCCTTTTTATAGCAGGAAGACCAGAATTGCACACAGTATTCCAAAAATGGCCTAATCGATGTCCTGTACAGGCACAACATGACCCTCCCAACTCCTATACTCAATGCACTGACCAATAAAGGCGAGCGTACCAAATGTCTTCTTCATTATCTTATCTGCCTGCAACTCCACTTTCAAAGAGCTACAAACCTGCCCTCCAAGGTGTCTTTGCTTAGCAACACTGCCCAGGACCTTACCGTTAAGTATATAAGTCCTGCCCTGATTTTTCTTTCGAAATTAAACTCACCTGCCACTCCTCAGCGCATTGGCCCATCTGATCAAGATCTTGTTGTACTCTGAGGTAACCTTCTTCGCTGTCCACTACACATCCAATTTTGCTGTCAACTGCAAACTTACTAACCATATCTCCTATGTTGGCATCCAAGTCATTTATTTAAATGTTGAAAAGCAGTGGACCCAGCACCAATTCTTGCGGACACAGTGTTGGTCACAGGCCTCCAGTCTGAGAAGGAAACACCACCTACCACCCACTGTCTTCTACCTTTGAGCCAGTTCTGTGTCCAAATAGCTAGTTCTCCCTGTATTCCATGTGATCTAACCTTGCTAACTAGTCTACCATGAGGAATCTTGTTAAACGCCTTACAGATGTCCATGTAGATCACACCCACTGCTCTGTCTTTATCAATCTTCTTTGTTACTTCTTCAAAAAAACTCAGTCAAATTAGTGAGACATGATTTCGCACACACAAAGCCATGCAAGTTCTTGCAGCTTAACTTCACACGTGGAAAATTCAGAGACAGGAGGTGGTCATGTAATGCATCCAGCTGAATTCAGGTAAAAAAGGAAAAATAAGAGGTCCAAGCATCTGTGTGTGTGTAGGGTTGGGGGGTGGCGGCGGTGTGGCAGGGTGTGTACAGGTGTCTGTTTCTGCGTGAGGCTGTAAAGGTGTGTGTGTGTGTGTGTGCGTGTGTGTGTGAGAGCGTGTGTGAGAGAGCGTGTGTGTGTGAGAGAGACAATGAGTCTGTGAGGGTGTGAGTGTCTCTGTTGGGGGTGAGGGAGCATGTGAGAGTGTGTATTTGTGTGTGTGTGAGGGGCCACATGAGGGCATGTGTATTTGTGTGTGTGTGTGTGTGTGTGTGTGTGTGTGTGGGGAGGGGGCCACATGAGAGCTTGTGCATTCATGTGTGTTGGGGGGGGCACGTGAGAGCGTGTGTATTTGTGTGTGTTAGAACATAGAACATAGAACATAGAACATTACAGCGCAGTACAGGCCCTTCGGCCCTCGATGTTGCGCTGACCTGTGAAACCAATCTGAAGCCCATCTAACCTACACTATTCCATTATCATCCATATGTTTATCCAACGACCATTTAAATGCCCTTAAAGTTGGATAAGGGCATGTTGGGGGGGGGCATGTGAGAGCGTGTGTATTTGTGTGTGTGTGTGGGGGGCCATGTGAG
>JAHRHZ010000001.1:3163758-3198045 GCA_024137785.1 Ginglymostoma cirratum
GTGTTGGGGGGGGCACGTGAGAACATGTGTATTTGTGTGTTGGGGGGCACGTGAGAGCGTGTGTATTTGTGTGTTTTGGGGGAACATGTGAGAACTATTGTGTGTGTGTGTATGTGGGGGTGGGCACGTGACAGCATGTGTGTGTGTGTGTGTGTGTGTGTGTGTGTGTTTTGGGGGGGGGGGGAGGTGGGGAGCCATGTGAGAGCATGTGTATTTGTGTGTGGTGGGGGCACGTGGGGGCATTTGTATTTGTGCGGGGGGGGGAACACCTGGGAGTGTGTGTAGTTATGTGTGTGTGTGGGCACGTGCACGTGTGTGAGGGGGTGTGTGCACACGCGTGTGTAAGACTGACAGTCAATAATTTGTACTAAGAGGTTACAAACAGCGATGACCCATTTTGCAACCGTTCAGTTATTGTTGGTGTTTACTCCTTCTCTGCAAAACAGGGCAAATGTAAGTTTGACCATCACAAGACACTCGTGTCTGGGCCTTGTGAGCACAGTTGGCTATCATGAGTTGTTATGGTTACTGATTTACTCCAGAACTATAAAGCTGTGCAACAGCTCATAGGCTTCAGAGATCGAGAGAGAGAGGGGACCGTGCACAGTTGCAAACACATACAGAGAGAGAGATGTCGAAAGTTGCAGAGAGAGGGAGGCAGGAGCAATTGGGTGTGGAGATTTTGGTCTGTGCCATGCTGCAAGGTCAGACACGGCTGGCACGGTTTGCCCTGGAGGCTCTGGATGGGAGGATTGTCAACACGAAGCTGGAACTGGGGAGAACTCCTCTGATACTAGCAGCGCTGCTGCCAGAAATCAAGCAAAGTGTCAGGTTTGTCAAGTTGTTGCTGTCCTGGAAAGCCGCAGTGAATTGCCAGGATGCCCATGGTAGGACTGCTCTAAGCTACACCTGCCAAAGGGGCAACATTGACGTGGCTAAACTGCTGGTGCAGTCCAGTGCGGACCCAGAAATTGTAGACAATTGGGGCAACAGTGCCCTGATTTATGGGGCTTTTGCTGGGCATTCACTGGTGGTGGATTTTCTGGTGAGGTCCTTCAAGCGCCTGGGGCTGGACGTTGCCAGGACCAACTTAGCCAGCAACTCTGCCATCAGCATTGCCCAGGATCTGGGGCACCACGACTGCGTGCAGATTTTGACCAGTCAGGCCAGGAAGCAGTCAGCCGTCAAGTCGGGTACAGCGGGTCCCCTGGAGGACATCACATTCAAAAGGAGCCCCTATGGTCAGAACCAAGCCTCGACTGACACGGGGAGGAAAACAAGAGGCTGGCAGCTGCCCAGAGTCTCCGGTGCCAGGGCTCAGCAAGACCACAACATGCCGAGGGGTAAGCGGCAAGCCCAGAAACAACCGCTCCAGGAAGACCCTCCTCCAGACAGTCCCTGGGAGCGTGCCCACAGTATGACCCTCAGTCTTGATCCTTGCCCAACTTCTTACGGACTGCCCTCAGTCACTGACCAGGGGCACAGAGCACGCTGCGGGTTGGTTCAACTCATCGAAGCCCCTGCCAAGTGGGAAGGGGTCCTGCCACCTCCAGGAAGGGAAGGGGGAGCTCGACAGTTTCTCTTACCCTGCATTGGCGCAGGTGGCCAAATCAATGCAGGCTGCAACAGACTGCCAGAAAGTCCAAGGCCCAGAGTGATTGGAAACTGCAGGCCACACTCCGTGTCACTCAGGAGGGAGCAGGGGGCTGCACCCAGCTTCGGTAAGGACGTTAAGGAGGGGCTTCCTGGGGGCTGCTCTGGACTGGAACCTTCGGACACGGATACGGAGAACCGGCCTCTCGGCAGGAAGCAGGACTCAGACACAACTCTTCAAGGACCTCGGGCCTGGCCGCCACATTGGTTGAGGGGACAGGGCAAAACTCCCAGGTGTCCGGGCTGCCCATCTCAGGAGGATGTACCCGCTGTGGGGATGCAAGGGGTGGAAGAGCCCTTCATGCTGCAGGGTGATAGGAAACATGTTGAGAATACAACATCTTCCTCCAACAGCCTCAGGGAAAAGTCTGGGCACCCAGTCACCATGAGGAAAGGGACATGGCCATTGCAGAGGAACGTTGGAAGTGAGATGGCAGTGCCCTCATTCAGGCTGGCTCCTCCATCTCCAGATACCCTTTGTAAAATGGCTCCTTTGCCCACCTTCCCCAAGGACCTGGAGAGTGTGTTGAGTGAAACCCATGTGCCAGGCGGTGAGATGTTGGGGCAAGTCCTCAGCATGAGTGATTGTGAGCTTGAGGACCAGCCAGAGACGTTTCCTCTTTCCCCACGTCTCCTGCCATCCGCAGAGCAAACCCAGGATCCCACTATGCCAGCCCACAACGGCAAGGTGCAAGCCCAGCGCCTCCTGCAGGTTACTCGGGCTCTTGCACATGTTCACCGTCCCCCAGCTGAAGACGGGCGCCGAGGACGGGGAGGGTCTTGGGGGCTGGCCACCGGAAACTGTGGACAGTGGGAAGACCCTGTGCCACTCTGAGATTTTCCCCCAACATCTCTCCAGGTTCAGGGGAAAGCCAGCGGTGGCACAATCAAATGGCAATTCAACGTCAGCATCAACGACCAATAACTTCAAGCAACACTGAGGGACATGAGCAAAGGAAGATCCCTCCACTGGGTTGGATATTGCTAATATCCCCGCGTTCCCATTCATGTCAGACCATGGTGAAGGACAGACACTTTATTCTGTGCCTGCCTTAAGGACTGCAGCCTGGACCTGAACTTGCCCTGGAAGTTCTGGTTAGCCCCACCACACCCTGTTCCCAATGTCACTCATCAGCTTCCAGTCCAGACATACCCTCCATTTCAAAATTCTCTTCCTTGTTCTCAAATTCCTCCATGGCCTTGCTCTGTCCCTAACTCTGTAACCTCCTCCAGTCCCTTCTCCCCAGTTTATCCCTGTAACCTCCTCCACCTTATTTCTCTCCCTAACTCTGTAACCTCATCCAGGCCCTTCACCCCTCCCTAACTCTGTAACCTTCTTCACCTTATTTCTCTCCCTACCTCTGTAACCTCCTCCAGCCAGTACACCCCTCCCTACCTAGTTAACCTCCTCTAGCCCCATACCCCTCCCTATCTTTGTGCTCCTCCATGTCCAGAGTTTTGACACATCTTCAGTTCTTGGTGATTCGCCTTTGACACTCTCTAAAACTCTGCCCCTGTCTACATCTCTCTCTTTCCTCCTTCAGACTTTCTTTAAAACCTGCCTATAACCAAGCTTTGATTCACCATTCCTAATATCTTCAATGAGACTCAGTGTTCGAGGTTACTTTCCTGCATATCAGCTTGCTGCTTTGTACAACATTAAAGTTGCTATGGTTTTTTTTTAAAAGAGTTGTCTAAAACAATCCTTGTGCAAGGAAACAAAGGTAGTTGGAGCTAAAAAGAGCTAATCATATCTCACTGTTTTTTTCTGGCTGTGACACCATGGTATCTTCCTGAGGAGGAGGACCCCTGAATTTACAAGGATGTAGCTATTTAGACCAGACTAAAGGAGTCATACTCTTAAAGGGCAGGACAATTTGCACACATGGATTAAGCTTTGTACCCACCTTCCAATACCACGGTGCGTGTTGCCACATACTCTAGACAGTATTGGATTGCACAGAAAGCATCAACCTCTCAGATGTTGGTGCAGTTTCTCTATCTACTCTTGGTGACATACTGTGATTGTGGTCTTTGGCTTTCACTGAGATGTGCGAGAAGCAAAACATGCAAATTGAATGAAATAATACAACAGGTGACTGAAAGAAGTGGATGCCATCTTGTGGCACAGTGGTTATAGAGACCCTCTCCCTAGACCAGAACCCTAGGTTCAAATCCCACCTGCTCCAAAGGTGTAGAATAGCTCCAAACAGGTTCATTATGAAAAATAAAAGAATTGGCTACAATTGTCACAACTCTTGTATCAATTTTAAAGATTAATTTAGCCCCTTGTAACAATCAGATCTTTATTTTTGCAAGCCCACCTACTCAGTGAAATCCAATGAAATGACATCCTGAATTTCTACAATGTCTTTAACACAAAAAATAACTCAACTGAACTCAACAAATGCAAACAGAATCTTGGCCACGGAGCATTTTAGAGAAGGAGAGGTTTGGAGAAGGAATTTCCGACAATGAGATTGAGGCACAGATACCATTGGTGAGGATGAAAGTCTAACTGGGAGACATAAGGGACTTCTGTCAGTGGAATTGGAGGTTGTGGGGTACAGGAGGGGGAAGAAGGTAATGTAACCCTGGGCTGTGCAAAAATTACAAATGGAATAATATCAAAATTCTGGGTTGGCATAAATCTCTGTAATGGCTTTATTCAAATGTGCACAGTAAAAATCAGGGTAGGTAAAAATAAATTATTTCCACTGTTTGGGGACCATACGGGAGAGATATTAGGAAGCATTTCTACACAAAAAAGATGCGGTAGAGGTTTGGAACTCTCCTCCACAAATGACAGTGGATTCAATATCAGTTGTTAATTTTAAACCTGTGAGAGAGAAACTATTGTTCAGCAAAGGTATTAAGGGAAAAAGGCTAAAATCAAGTATATGGTTTTAGGCCACAGATCAGCCATTGAATGGTGGAACAGGCTGAATGGCCTGACCCTTTTCTTGTGTATCTATTTTTCTCTGGAATGTAGGCAAAATGGTGTACCTACTGTACCATACGTGTTTAAAATAATTTATTACACCCATATCAATGAGATTTTCAGTCTCAGCTACCTCTATTTAATAAAACAGTGAAAGTAAAAATGGTCACTCATGTTTGAAGTGAGCAAACTTGGTCCCAGTTTCTTTATATAACCAGTTGAATAGGAGTCCTGGGAAGTGGGCTGCACTGCATTTGCAGAATATCTTTTTCGGTTTGAATCCAAATTGACAAAAATCTCCCGCAAGAGCTCTACAGGAAATGTCAGCTTGAACACACAATGTAGGATGATGCTCCCAATGCAAGTGTAATACTGTTTGTGGGAGCTTTGTGTACTAATTGGCTGCATTTCCTACATTACATGAGTGACGTATTTGCAAAAAGTGTTTCAGCACTTTAGAAATGGAAACTTTTTTTTCCCCTCTTCTGTCTTGGTTATATTACCTCACTGTACCAAACAGCATGGTACTAGGGTGCTGAGCACAGAAGAGGGATGCATACAATTAATGCCACTATTACAACCAGGGTTCAGAGAAACCTGTCCCGACAACTTATAGCCAGCAGATGGAGGCATCACATGCAACACAGCAAAGCAACTCCAATCTGAGCAAGAATGAATTGCATAGGGAGAGTCCATTCAGTCCTTATTGGCCATCGCTTTTAATTCTTGCACAAGCCTCGTCCCAGTCCACTTCATCTTACACAACTAGCATTTCTTCCTGGTTCCCTTTCACAAATCCACCTCCGTTCCATTTTCAGTTTGAAAACTCCAATCTCATCCTCCTGCAGCAGACCTCCCCCCCTCAAACCCACCATCCACAGACCAGGTGTGCAGACAAAATTCCAGATTTCTTTTTCACTACTTGTTTCTTGGGATTTTGGAGTCACTGGTAAGCTCACTATTTCTTGTCCACCTCTAATTGCCCCTTAAAGTGTGTGAAAAGGGCAGTTAAGAGGAAGCCGTATTGCTGGGGGTCTGGAGTCACAAGTAGGCTGGGTAAGGATGGCAGATTTCCTTCCCCAAAGGGCATTAGTGAACTAGATAGGTTTTTCCTAAATACTAATTGGATGGTAGATTCATAACACCACTAGACCACACTCCAGATTTATGAATTGAATTTAAATTCCACCAGCCACTTCTACCATTCCTCATTCGAAATCTTAGCCCACACTCAACACAAATTTGTCCCATGACGCACAACCTTTAAGTGAGAAGTTTTCAAATTTGTGTGAACCATAGGAAATTACCCCTCTGTTACAAACAGGCAACTTTATGAAACCTGGCCCATTCTTACTTCCCGGAGAAATAACTAAAATAGGCCCCTTTGGGCCACTGAGCCTGTTCTGCTGTTCAGTGTGAACTTGGTTTCAACTCAACTTCCCTTTCCTATCCCCTTATCCCTAGATTCCCAGAGAGATCAGCAATGTCTGTCCTGGCCTGAAATATATTTGGCAAAACAGAATCCATAACTAACAGAGAAAAGGTTGGGGAAGCTATTAGATCTGTAGAATTTGTGAAGACAGGAACAAAGTTAATATTTTACGTCTGGTATGTCTCCTTTAGAAGAGTGCCATGAGTGTTCTGAGTTCCAAGGAAGAGTCATAGCAGGTTCAAAATGTTAACTGTTTCTCTCTCCACAGGTGCTGCCAGACCCATTGAGTTTCTGTTTTGCTTCTGATCTTCACCACCTGTAGTATTTTACTTTATTCAGAAGTCTCATGCCCTTGGGTAGAGAATTCCAAAGAGAGTCAAACATTTTTCAGTAAAGACTGTTCCCTTCAACTCAGCCTTAAATTCTCAGGCTGTACATATATTTTTGTTTCCACTGGTCAGAATGTATCCTTTGCTTCATTAATGGGATGTAGGCATCACTAGTTAGACCAGAATTTTATTGCCAATCTCTAACTGCCCTGTAGAAGGTGGTGCTGTCCTGAATGCAAGCCTGTGCTAACCTGGCAAACTCCTCCAGAGACTTGTATGTTTCCATGAGATTACCTCTCATTTTTCTAAGCACCTGAAAACATGGGCCCAGACTATGGAGCCACCAGGAATTTGAAGATTTGGAATATTGTGAGCAGTTTTGGGCTCTAAGGAAAGATGTGTTGGTGTTGGAGGGGATCCAGAGGAGATTTATAAGACTGATACCATGGATGAAGGGCCTGTCACTATGAGGAGTGATTGAGTCTGGGTCTGTCCTGAATAGAGATTACAAGGCCAAGATGGAGAATCTCATCAAAACATACAGAATACTGAAAGCCTAGATACGTGGATGTGGAGAAGGTCTATCCACTTGGAGGAGAGACTAGGAACTGAGGGCACGGGCACAGCCACAGCCTTTACAGCTGAGATAAAGAGGAATGTCTTCAGCCAGTGGGTGGGGAATCTGTGGAACTCATTACCACAGAAGGCTGTAGAGGCCGCGTCAATGCGTGGCTTTAAAACAGAGACAGGCGATCAAGGGTTATGGGGAAGAAGGCATAAGAGTGGTATTGAGAAACATATCAGCCATGATTGAATGGTGGACCAGACTCAATGGGCTGAATGGCCTCATTTTACTTTTATATCTTATGGTCTGAGGATGGTGCTGAGGAAAATGTGAAGGAAAAATAAGAGATGCTTTCAAATACAGATTGCTTTCAACACATTTGTGTACAAGTTCTGGGGTTTAAAAAGAAAATTGTTGGCACTCACGTTCAGCCAGTTTGATTTCTAATTGGCTGTGCGAAGTTTGAAAGTGGACAAAACCTTTAGGATTACTGAAGCATTTCTGAAGAAGGGTCTAGACCCGAAACGTCAGCTTTCCAGCTCCTCTGATGCTGCTTGACCTGCTGCGTTCATCCAGCTCTGCACCCTGTTATCTTTAGGATCACATCCAGCTGGAGTTGGTAACTTCATCTGCCATCTAGTGGTTGGTTACAGAATATCAATGTGCTTTAGCCCAACTACAGGGGAGCAAGATACAACTGATTAAGAATTAAACATCAAAAGGTTGATATAAACTTTTTGTTTTGAGTACTGAAATCTGCAATTCTCCCATACCTATCACAGGTGCTGGACAGTTTATCATTGAAGACTGTAAAGAGTTATCTGCTCGTTAAATTCACCTTTCCACATGTTTTGAGAATTTACCATCTACAGTGCGAATGGAGTTCCAATTATTCACTCCTTATCCCATTGTTGTTTGTGGTAACTTGCTGTGCAGGGAGTAAGCGTGGTGTTTTCTCCAGTACACAGCTGCTGTCCTTCAAAAGCACTTCATTGATTGTTAGAGATAGTAAGAACTGCCGCTGCTAGAGTCAGAGATAACACAGTGTGGAGCCGGAGGAATGCAGCAGGCCAGGCAGCATTAGAGGAGCAGGAAAGCTGATGTTTCAGGTCGGGACCCTTCTTCAGAAAGAGGGAGGAGGAAGGGAGCTCGGAAATAAATAGGAAGGAGGGGTGGGGCTTGGGAAGGTAGGTGGAATGGCGATAGGTGAGTGCAGGTAGGCAGTGGTGAGGGATTGGTCAGTGGGATGGGAGGGGCGGACAGGTAGGAGAGAAGGCAGACAGGGCAAGGAGGCGGGGATGAGAGGGAGGGTTGGTCATGGGATGAGGCCGGGGGTGGGGAAATTTTGAAACTAGTAAAGTCCACGTTGAGGCCATTGGTCTGTAGGCTCCCGAGGCGGAATATAAGGTGCTGCTCCCCCAGTTTCCGGGTGGCATTGTTGTGACACTGGAGGAGGCCCAGGATGGACATGTTGCCCAGGGAGTGGGAGTGGGAATGGGAGAGGGAGTTGAAGTGGTTCGTGACTGGAAGGTGTTGTCATTTGTCGCGATCTCCTGGCCACCCCACATGGGAACCCGCACGGGCCCAAGCTATGCCTGCCTCTTCGTAGGATATGTGCAGCTACACTGGCACTATCCCCCACCTCTTCCTCCGCTACATCGATGACTGTATCGGCGCCGCCTCAAGGAGCTCAAACAGTTCATTAACTTTACTAACACCTTTCACCCCAACCTCAAATTGACCTGGACCATCTCTGATACCTCCCTCCCCTTCCTGGGCCTCTCTGTCTCCATCTCTGGTGACCGCCTCGAAACGGATATCTATTTCAAACCCACCGACTCCCACAGCTACCTAGAGTACACCTCCTCTCACCCACCTTCCTGCAAGAATGCAATCCCCTATTCCCAATTCCTTTGCCTCTGCTCCCGAGATAAGACATTCCACTCCCAAACATCCCAGTTGTCCTCATATTTCAAGGACCACAACTTACCCCGTTCAGTGGTCAAAAACGCTCTTGACTGTATCTCTTGCGTTTCCCGCACCTCAGCCCTCACACCCCCTCCCCACAACAAAAACCAAGACAGAATCCCCCTTGTCCTCATGTATCACCCCACCAACCTTCCGGATTCAACATATCATTCTCCACCACTTGCAATCTGTCCCCACAACCAAGGATATATTTCCCTCCCCACCCCTATCTGCCTTCCATAGGGACCGCTCTCTCCATGACTCCCTCGTCCACTCCACACTTCACACTAGCCCCACCACCCCTGGCACCTTTCCCTGCAACCGCAGGAAGTGCTACACCTACCCCTACACCTCTACCCCTCACCTCCATCCAAGGACCCAAAAAAACCTTCCACATCAGACAGATGTTCACCTGCACATCTGCTAATGTGGTCTACTGCATCCACCTTTCCCGATGTGGCTCCTGTACATCAGGAAGACCAAGCAGAGGCTTGGAGACCATTTTGCAGAGCACATCCGCTTGGTTCATGACAAACGACAACACCTTCCAGTTGTGGACCACTTCAACACCCCTCCCACTCCCTGGACGACATGTTCATCCTGGGTCTCCTCCAGTGTCACAAGACGCCACCCGGAAACTGGAGGAGCAGCACCTTATATTCCGCCTTGGGAGCCTACAACCCAATGGTCTCAATGTGGACTTTACTAGTTTCAAAATCTCCCCAGACCTGACCTCATCCCATGACCAACCCTCCCTCTCATCCCCACCTTCTTGACCTGTCAGTCTTCTCACCCACCCATCTGCTCCTCCCACATCACTGACAATTCCCCATCACTGCCTACCTGCACTCACCTATCACCATCCCACCGACCTTCCCCAGCCTCATCTCATTGATTGTTAAGTGCTTTGGAACATGGAAGTTACAAAGGTCACAATAGAAATTTCAGGCCAATAATAGGAAGAACAATCAGGTTGTTGGATTGTGGGACGAGGAGAAATGACAGAGTGGGTAAGTGCTATCGGAATAGGAGAAGGATTGGGGAAAGTGTGGGGGAGAAGAGGGAGGTCACAGGAGCGTTACAGGTAAACTTCACATTCCCCAATATATTTCACTTAAAGAGTTAAACATCCAAAAGCACATTCTTGTATAAAATATAACAGACAGAATATTGGAGCTCAGACCCACAATATTCTGACTCAAATAACAAATCCTTCAACACTAAGTGTATTGAAGTTGGCCATTATTCTCCCTTAGTATTGTTTAGACAACCACTTAGTTATACAGCACAAAAACAGACCCTTCGGTTCAACTTGCCTATGCCGACCAGATATCCTAAATTAATCTAGCCCCATTTATCAGCATTTGGCCCATTTCCCTCTAAACCCTTCCTATTCATGTACCCATCCAGATGCCTTTTAAATGTTGTAATTGTACCAGCCTCCTCCACCACCTCTGGCAGCTCATTCCATACACACACCACCCTCTTGCGTGAGAGAATTGTTTCTTAGGTGCCTTTTAAATCTTTCCCCTCATCTTAAATCTATTCCCTCTAGTTTTGGACTCCCTTAGCCTGGGGAGAAGACCTTGACTTTTCACCCTATCCATGCCCCTCATGATTTTATAAACCTCTATAAGGTCACCCCTCAGCCTCCGACACTCCAGAGAAAATAGCCCCAGCCTATTCAGCCTCTCCCTGTAGCTCAAACCCTCCAACCCTGGGAGCATCCTTGTCAATCTTTTCTGAACCCTTTCAAGTTTAACAGCATTTTTCCTATAGCAGGGAGACCAGAACTGAATTCCAAAAGTGGCCAAACCAATGTTCTGAACAGCCTCCCAACTCCTGTACTCAATGCACTAAACAATAAAAGCAAGCATACCAAATGCATTCTTCGCTATCTTGTCTACCCGCAACCCCCCTTTCAAAGCACTACGAACTTGCACTCCAAGGTCTCTTTACTTGGCAACACTCCCCAGGACCTTACCATTAAGGTGTTTTTGCAAACTCCATTGTCATGGCCTAGCCCACATGAATATGCTTTCCCATATTCTTACATCATCCAAACCCAAGTGACAAAAGAAATCAGAGGAATGGTGCCAGTTACAGTCAAGTGAACTGGTGCCAATCTTGTATACTCTCCCCAAAAGTTGGATCTTTTCCGGAGACATTCTGACATGCGACATATTTCCAAATAAGGATGTAATTGCTGGAATAATACATAAAAAGTTAATGAGAGTGGCACAGAAAGATAGAGATGCATGGAAGTTTCATTGTGAAGATTCCAGATTGTCCTCTCTGATTTGCCCTTCACTTGGTAGGAGGCAGTGATAATGCCATTAGACTAGTGATTTCACAGGCCCAGGGTAATGCTCTGGGACATGGGTTCAAATCCCATTACTGTAGCTGCTAAAATTTATTAAATCTGGAATTGGAAGCCACTCTTAGTGGAAACTATCATTGATTATTATAAAAACAACACAATTGGGAGTTGCTCAAAGCAGGGGAACAGCGAAGTTTTTTTTTGAAAATCTATCAGTCAGTGCATTGAGTATATGAGTTGGGAGGTCATGGTGCAGCTGTACAGGACATAGGATTTCAAAAGTGGCCTAACCAATGTTCAATTCTGGTCTTCTTGTTACAGGAAACATGTTGTGAAACTTGAAAGGGTACAGAAAAGATTTACCAGGGTTGGAAGGTTTGAGTTATAGGGAGAGGCTGAATAGGTTGGTGCTATTTTCCCTGGGGCATTGGAGGCCAAGGGGTGACTTTTGTAGAAATTTACAAAACCATGGAGGGGCCATGGATAGGGTGAATAGTCAAGGTCTTTCCCCCAGGGTGGGGAGTCCAAAACTAGAGGGCGTAGACTTAAGGCAAGGGGGAAAGATTTAAAAGGGATCTGAGGGGTAGGCTTTACACACAGAGGGTGGTTTGTACATGGAATGAGCTGCCAAAGAAAGTGGAGGCGGCTGGTACAATTACAACATTTAAAAGGCATCTGGATAGGTACATGAACAGGAAGGGTTCAGAGGGATATGGGCCAAATGCTGGCAAATGAGACTAGATTAATTTAGGATATCTGGTCAGCACAGTCAAGTTGAGCCAAAGGGTCTGTTTCCATGCCGTAATATCTCTATGACTCTATTTGATTCATGAATGGTCTTTGGGGAATGAACTCTCTCTAACATAAGCTTATCCAAGTAACATGTATCTCCAGATGCAGACCATTAATTGTCCTCTGAAATGAGCCAACAGGGCCATTTGGAATGGGCATTAAATGCTGCTGCCCACAACCCAGAAAAAGTGCCAAGATTATATCTCAGTCATAACAAATCTTGCACACGAATAGGCATCATTGCTACTGCTTCGCCAAGCTTACAATAAGTGCATTAAAATAGGTGCAAAACTACTGAGCTACACGCAGTGACCTTCAGAGTGAATTTACAGCTTATAGCTGCATACAGGAAACATTTCCTTCCCTCCTTGTGAGCAGTGTGTTGTTGACACTTGTAGGTTGTTGTTCCAAGGATTTGGAAAGAGGATGAATGGTCGATTACCATCATTGATTCTGAGTGTTAATTACTCCTTGAATTGATCTGTCCATGTAGATTGAGTGTTTACAGCCTACAGGGTTCATTGTGGCCAGATAAGTCCTGGAGGTGCGCCAAAGCCTTTTCGAACAGACTGATAAAAACATTTTACATTGGTGTTTATGGGGACTTGCATATGCTGGCAAGTGAACTTTCCACATTACAGCAGCAATATGCTTCAAAACTATTTCATTGGCTATAATGCGTTTTGACACCTTACAAAGCTGTGAAAGAGGCCATAGAAATACAGTCTTTTATTTCCATAACCCTTAACGTGGCTCAGTGCCGATTGCTGAATCTTTGACCCGCAAAACAAGAGCCACATTCCAACTTATCTCCAAGTGATTACGGAGTCAGTAATAACAGGGTTAGTGCTGCTCTAAATGCAGAAGAGTATCAGGAGGAGTTATAAGAATCAAAAATGGTGCTGGGGGAACTATTCAGTAATCATTCCCGCCTTCCTCAGTTCTGAGGAAGGGTACTGGACACGAAACGTTAGCTCTGTTTTCTCCTCCACAGATGCTGCCAGACCTGCTGAGCTTTTCCAGCAACTTTGTTTTTGTTCCTGATTTACAGCATCCGCAGTTCTTTTGCTTTTTATTTATGGAGTCAGTCAGGCCCAGGCTGCAGACCTAAGGTGGCCCACAAAGTTGAATCACAGATACAAGGAGAAAAAGTTTGAAAGGAAGCTAAGAGGAGGGAGGGTTTGAGATGCGCAATCTATTGCAAGTTCATGTCCACACCTATCATGGAAACTGTCTCAGAAACAAGTCACACTGCAATAATGCCCTCCGGCCAGAGGCATCGCTACACCGACAGCGATAGATTCTAGATACTAATAACATCAAGAGATTAGGGAATAGTGTGGGTGGGTGTGAGGAATGGATCCTGGATCAGGGGCATTGTCAAGAGTGTGGCAAAAGCTTAAAGACCTCACAGGTCAGTAACATTCCTGTAGATTTCATTAAGGTTCTCAACTCCTCTGGCACCAGTGGCAATGCTCAATTTAAGGCTCTTTTTAAGAACAAATGTTCTTCAGGACAGTTAACATGATTACCCCCAATGTGAAACAAGCAATTGCGCTCGATCTACACCTAAAAGGCTGAAACTACACACACACACACACCTGAGATCAAATGCTCAACACTTGACTTGTACCACTTACTTGTTCATGCCAAATGTTGTATTGATAGTTTGGCTCCCATATTTGATTTGTGACAAACAGATGGAGACTGATAAACATCTAACTTCTACATAGGGAGGAACAAGACTTCTGCTGGCAGGGTTAGTGCTGCTCTAATTGCAGAAGAGTATCAGGAGGAGTTATAAGAATCAAAAATGGTGCCGGGGGAACTATTCAGTAATCATTCCTGCCTTGTTCCCCAGGTGCCCAGATCAGAGACGAATGTGCTGATGGAGCAAATTGAGATGCTGAGTAAAATGATCTTGTGCTATGGCTGTAATAAAAGCTTCTGTACTCACAGGGGATGCGAAAGTGAAAGACGCATCGGGATTTGGGCAGACAGAGCTATCAGTCAACTGACCCCATTTTAGGTCCAGGTTTTGGGTGATTCATATTTCAATTCTGTTCAGCACACTGTGTGGTGATATATTGGATTCTAGAGTGTTCCGAGAATGAGGCGAAGACAGATTCAATTGTGTCTTTCAAAAACGTATCAGGATATTCCCTGAAGAACACTGCAGGGCTGTGGGGAAGAGGGCTCCAGGTAGCTCTTGCAGTGGGCTAGCAAAAATTTGAAGGCCCAAATGGCCTCTTGCACTGAAAGCCTTCTATAATTCCATTTTATAATTAAAGGTTAAACTCTTGAATGGCAAGCATCATTGATCTAATTAGAAAAAGGGACAATTCCAATTGTTTTGTGATCCTATCGGGATGCTTTGACTCAAATCATTTGGAATAAAGGAGGGGCAAAGTTAGATAAAATGTTCAGAATTATTCAAACTTGTAGCATATCGACATCACTCAGGAATTCTAAATAAAAACAAATAACTGCAAATGCTGTAAATCAGAAACAAAAACAAACTGCTGGAAAAGTTAAGCAGGTCTGGCAGTATCTGTGGAGAGAATTCAGAGTTAGTGTTTCAGATCCAATGAGGAAGGGTCACTCGACCTGGCGTGTTAACTCTGCTTTGTCTCCACAGATGCAGCCAGACCTGCTGAACTTTTCCAACAATTTCTGTTTTTGACTCAGGAATTCTAAATAGTTTCACCTATGAATTACTGGTATTGGCTCACAAGCCATCATGTTAGAAAGTGAGAATCCAGAAAACAGATGAATGGTAGTACTGGTCAGGGGAAATCATGCTAGCCATTGTAGTACAACTCTCTGCTCTTCTCTGAGCCAACCGAGTCAAAAAATCCTAACAGGGTCTTAAAAAATAATTGAAATGTCCCTTCTTCTAATTCGGTCAATTGTTACACTTGCTTGGCACCTGGTGCAAGAGATCAAACCATCTGAAGACAGAAACAAATACAAAACATTGGGAAAACTCAGCAGGTCTGGCAGCACCTGTGGAGAGAGAAACAGGTTACGATGAGTCTGAAGCATTAACTACGTTTCAATCCACTGTGAATCCATTGCCAATTGTAGGCAAAACCCATCTGGTTCACTAATATCCTTTATGTGACTCCAGACTCATAACTTTGTGGCTGAGTCTCAACTACCCTCTGGGCAATTAGGGATGGGCAATAAATGCTGCCTGGCCGGTGACACCCTCATCCCATGAACGAATAAAGATGCTGCCAAACCTGCTGAGTTCCTCAAGCATTCTGTGTTTGAGATTTCCAGCATCTGCAAGGAGTTTGCTTTTATTTGAAGAGATGGCTATTCCTGTGTGGTGCACAGCTGATTCGTCCAAGTAAGTTTCTTTTTGCATAAATACATATGCTTGGTGATGAAGGAGTCGATTTATGCTCAACCTACACACAAACGTTCAGGTTGCTGAACAGTTTAGAGACAGGCTTGCCCTCAATGAGAACACTGTGAACTGAGTCACAAAGAGAGAGTAAGTGAAGGACAGACAGAGAGAACAAGAGGGCAAGATTGAGGTTGGGATCTTGAGCAGTGGTTTCCCCATTTTGATCAGCGCTTTACAACAATTCATTGCAGCAGAAACAAAATATGCGCGCACACACACACTAAACACAGCATGAAACACAACAGAGATGGAAAACTGCATGTAAAAGTATTTTCTAATCTGTAATTAGAAAATGTAAAAACCTTAAGTTCACCCTCTTGGCACAGTTTTGAAAAACACTCTTTGAACAGTAAATCTTGTTGTAAAGTAGCTACTCAAGAAAATAAGTTGCTGCATTCTCAAAAAAAATACTGTATCGTGTTACAAAAAATTACAATATAAATATCCTTAAACAAAACCAGGCAAAGCCATTCAGTAGTCACTTCATCCATCCACACTGATAATGAAGCTGCATTCCAGACATGGGCTCAAACACAACTTCTCCAGGACACTTCCTGCAATGAGCTGCTGGGAAACTGAATTTAGGGAAACCTTTCCACTTTAGTTGAGACTTCTGTAAGGGCATGGATTAATCTCTCACTTTCAAACCAGTTGTCCACGCACTAGCCTGTCCTTTCAGGCCAGTTAGATTAGTGTAAACCTTCAATGCCAGGACGTGAAAGGGCCTGCCCTTGTTGGACTACAAGTCTCTGGGAATTTTAGTCTGGTTTCTCCCAAGCCCCTAATGCTGGAAATGGGGGTTGTCAGTATTGAATGGTGAATTCTGGCCACTGGGCTGTTCCCTTGCGTGGAGGGATAACTGAATTAGAACAGACTGATCTGAGGAGACGTCACACCTGCCAAAGACTGCTCAGCCTTTCATTGAAGAAGAGGCCAAATATAAAATGTGCTCTCAAAAGGGGCATCAAGAACCTTACATTAACCCTTTACTCAAGCACTGCTGGTGTGAAGGTTACAGGTTAACATCAGTTCTGGCTGGAAGGAAAATTGGCATCATTGTATGAAGCTATAATATAAAGCTCATGGGAATTTCTTGATGAACAACCTCCAAATTTACACTTTGTGTGGCCATCCCCCACCCTCTGAACAAGCAGCCTTTTGAGTTTTTAGACACACCCCATCCTTGCTATAAACACATTAGTATGCAAAGTAAACCGGACTAAATGGATATAGATTCTCTCGGCTAATTCTTCTGACCTGCTTACAAAAAGTGCATTAGTAACTCCTTACACTTGGCAAGATTATTCTGAGGAAAACTGGTCTTTTAACGTTTTACAACTTCTTTTTCCTGTTTGAGATGAAACAATGCCAAAGGAATAAATGATCTGAACCAAGAGGCAGGAAATTCCAGCATCACAATATTCACATGGGGGGCTTCCACAAGGTGCATCTGTCCCTGGTGGACAGGTATCACCCACAGACAGGTGTCACCTAATATGCCCCAATTCACAGTGTCTACAGTTAGTGTCCTCCTTTTCGAAATGAGGGTGCTTAATGCTTTGTGACATACACAGTGTCCACATTTATCTTGCCTGATGTGATCCCAGAGTGTTAGGACAGACTGCAATTCCAGAAGTCTGCATTATCCACTATGACTATGCACACATACCCCATTTTCTTTCCCCTTAAACTGACTGAACAGTAAAATAAACATGCACAACATGTCTCCAACTCCAACGGGATGCAGAAAAGGCACTGAGCATACATATTACTCTTGCCCTGACAATATGCCAGCATTCTTTGCCAAGATGAAGGTCAGAAGATCATTTCACAGGTAGTGTCCCTCCCTTGCTCCCTCCCTTACCCTTTCCCTCAACACACATACTGAATCCTGGATGCATGCTCCATACTGGTAAAGCCACTATATCTAACAGTGTTTAAAATCAGCTCATGATCTGGAGGAAGTAATCGATTCCAGTGTAGATCCTCAGTTGTTCGGTGTACAAGCAAAATTAAATCAACTCTTTAGCAGTCTCTGTAAGTTACATTTTACAAATCAAGAGAAAATGTCTTGGAGTTCAGTAGTATTCATATTCCTTTGTGGTTCTAACCCCCTTGAAAACAGTAGTGTCAAAGTTCAGAGTCAGAAGATCCAGTTGAAATAGGTGGTTGTTGAGTCAGGGGTAGAAAGCAATATCTCTCAGGCCCACTAATCAGACAGGAAATTACCCTGTTCACGTAAATGCCAAATGATTTATTTATGAGATATACTTTTCAAAGTTTTAAATCATATTCTGTTTTTCTCCCAATGCTGTGATCAGCAACTTGCAAACTCTGCTCACTTCATCCGATTCGCTCTCATCAGTAGTACGATGCAGGATGGAAGTCCAGCCTTGCTCAGGAAGGGGTGTTTCAGTAATTCAGAAGCCACCGCCCTCTGGGTGGGGTCTCGTACCAACAGCCGATCCAAAAAGCCTTTTAGCAAGGGAGAAACCTAAGAGAAAGGAAAATAGGGGCTTCAGAAATAAAAACATTCAGAGAATGGTCACGTACTGCCTACGCTGCTGAATTGACAAGAGTCCTGAGGCCTGGAGCAATGACCCAGAAACAAAAGTTCAAATCCTTCCACCACAGCAGGGAAATTAAAATTCAGCCAGAGTGATTCAACCTGGAAACAGACCCTTCGGTCCATGCTGACCAGATATCCTAAATTAATCTAGTCCCATTTGACAGCATTTGACCCATATCCCTCTAAATCCTTCCAATTCATATAGCCATCCAGATACCTTTTAAATGTTGTAATTGTACCAGCCTCCACCACTTCCTCTGGCAGCTCATTCCATACACACACCACCTTCTGCTTGAAAAAATTGCCCCTTAGGTCCCTTTTAAATCTTTCCCCTCTCACCTTAAACCTACGCCCTCTAGTTTTAGACTCCCCTACCCTGGGAAAAGACCTTGTCCATTTACCCTGTCCACACCCTTTATGATTTTATAAGCCTTTATAAGGTCACTCCTCAGCATCTGATGTTCCAGCCTATTCAGCGTCTCACTGTAGCTCAAATCCCCCAACCCTGGCAACATTCTTGTAAGTCTTTTCTGAACCCTTTCAAGTTTCATAGCACCCATCCTATAGCAGGGAGACCAGAATTGCACACAGTACTCCAATGTCCTGTACAATGACTACATGACCTCCCAACTCCTATATACCAATATAGGCAAGCATACTATTTGCCTGCAACTTCACTTTCAAGGAACAATGAAGCTGCACTCCAAGGTCTCTTTGTTTAGAAACACCTCCCAGGATCTTACCGTTAAGTGTATAAGTCCTGTCCTGATTTGCTTTTCCAAAATGCAGCACCTCACATTTATCAAAATTAAACTCCATCTGGCCCATCTGATCAAGGTCCTGTTGTACTCAGAGGTAACCTTCTTCACTGGCCACTACACCAATTTTGCTGTCATCTGCAAATTTACTAATCATACCTCCTATGTTCACATTCAAATCATTTATACAAATGCCGATAAGCAGTGGACCCAGCACAGTGGTCACAGGCCTCCAATTCGAAAAGCAACCCCCGACCACCACCCTCTGTCTTCTATCTTTGAGCCAGTTCTGTATCCAAATGGCTAGTATACCCTGTATTCCACGTGGTCTAACCTTGCTAACCAGTCTACTATGACAAACCCAGTCAAACACCTTACTGAAGTCCATATAGATCATATCCACCGTTCAAAAAACCATCAAGTTAGTGAGACATGATTTTCCACACACAAAGTCGTAATGAATATCCCTAATCAGTCCTTGTCTTTCCAAATACACGTAAATCCTATCCCTCAGGATTGTCTCCAACAACGTGCCCACCACCAACGTCAGGCTCACCGGTCTATAGTTCCCTGGCTTTTCTTTACCACCTTTCTTAAATAGTGACACCACATTAGCCAACCTCCAGTCTTCCAGCACCTCACCTGTGGCTATCGATGGTACAAATATCTCAGCAAGGGACCCAGCAATCACTTCCCTAGCTACCCACAGACTTCTAGAGTACAGCTGATCAGGTCCTGGGGATTTATCCACCTTTATGCATTTTAAGACATCCAGCACCACCTCCCCTGTAATATGGACATTTTTCAAGATGTCGCTATTTATTTCCTCATGTTCTACATCTTCCATATCCTTCTCCACAGTAAACACTGATGCAAAATACTCATTTAGTATCTCCCCCATCTCCTGCAGTCCCACACATAGGCAGCCTTGCTGATTTTTAAAAGGGCTCTATTATCTCCCTCATTACCCTTTTGTCCTTAATGTATTTTCAAAATCCCTTTGGATTCTCCTTAACCCTATTTGCCAAAGCTATCTCATGTCCCCTTTCTGCCCTCTTGATTTCCCTGTTAAGTATACTCCTACTGGCATTATACTCTAAGGATTCACTTGATCTCTGTTGTCTATACCTGACATACGCTTTCTTCTTTTGCTTGACCAAAGCCTCAATTTCTCTAATCATCCAGCATTCCCTACACCTACCAGCCTTGCCCTTCATCCTAACAGGAACGTACTGTCCCAGGACTCTCATTATCCCATTTTTGAAGGCTTCCCATTTTCCAGCCATCCCTTTACCTGCAAACATCCACCCCAATTAACATTTGAAAGTGCTTGCCTAATATCGTCAAAATTGGCCCTCCTCCAATTTAGAACTTTAATTTTTAGATCTGGTTTATCTTTTTCCATCATTATGTTAAAACTTAATAGCATTATGGTCACGGTTTCCAAAGTGCTCCCCCACCGACACCTCAGTCGCTTACCCTGCCTTATTTCCCAACGGTAGGTCAAGTTTTGCACCTTCTCTAGTAGGTACATCCACATGCTGAATCAGAAAATGTTCTTGTTCATACTTAAATTCCTTTCCATCCAAGCCTTTAACACCATGGCAATCCTAGTCTATGTTTGGAAAGTTAAAATCCCTATTATTCTTACAAATAACTGAGATCTCCTTCCAAATTCTCAATTTCCCACTGACTGTTGGGGTGGGGTGGGGAATCTATAATACAATCCCAATAAAGGTGATTATCCCTTTCTTATTTCTCAGTTCCATCCAAATACCTTTCCTGGACACATTTCCAGGAATATCTTGCCTAAGTACAGCCGTAATGTTATCCCTAATCAAAAATGCCACTCCCCTCCTCTCAAGGCCTCAAATTTTGTCTGATAAGAATGTTCCTTATAAAGTGCTTTGGGACGTTTTATTACACTTAGGACACTAAGGCAGCCGTGAGAGAAGCAATGGCCATTGGGGAGGCCACAGCCTAGCGATATTATTACAAGACTACTAACGCAGAAATTCAGCTAATGTTTTGGGGACCTGGGTGGAATTTGAATTCAATAAAATAAAATCTGGAATTAAGAATAATGAAGTAATTGTCATAAAAACCAATCTGGCTCACTAAAGACTTTTAGGGAATGAAACTGCCATCCTTAGCTGGTCTGGCCTACATGCGACGCCAGACCCACAGCAATGTGGTGGACTCTTAACTGCCCTCTGGGCAATTAGGGAAGGGAAATAAATGCTGCCTAGCTAGCGACACCCTCATCCCATGAATGAGTAAATAAACTACATACATGCAGACACTTGAATGGATTCAGGCTTTGATAAGAAAGCAAACTAGAATTTCTAAACTTTGTATTTGTTTATATTAATAAAACCAAATTGACAAAATGTATTATTCTTGCAAAAGAACCCTTAATAAGCTGGATTTTTTTTTGTGGCAGCCAGACACATCCTCTCGCCGGAGTGAATGGATAAACTTGCTGAGCAGCATTCTCTTGCATGTTCGGGCAAGAGAGGATGCAACAAAGGCTAATTCCAATCTGGCTCTGTATCTGTAACTAGCTGGATGGCGGGGGGGGGGTCACAGTCAGCTGACTAGGTGAGGAGACACGAGCTTTGGAGCTAAAGCTGTGGCATCACTCAATTCCAGAGCAGATAAAACAAACACAAATTTCAAACTAAAAAGCAATGAAAGAGATTCGAATATAACACATCTTGACTTTTAAGTTTCAAAGAGTTTAAAATGTACAAAAATGATCACTCCACGAAGACAAAAATTACTCCAGAATTGTCAGCCATTGGAGTTTAATAGCTTGAGGGGAGATCTTACTGAAAGGGGGACCTGATAGGGCAGATGTAGAAAGATCGTTTTCCCTGTGGGAAAGTCCAAGGCCAGAGGGCACAATCCCAGAATAAGGTATCATCCCTTTAACACAGATGAAGAGAAAATCCTTCTGTCAGAAGGTGGTAAATTTGCAGAAATCTTTACTGCAGAGTCCTGTCAAGGCTGGGACATGCAGTATATTCTAGGCTGAGAGAAACAGATTTCTAAGGGAAATAAGTAAGGGAATAGAGGCTCACGGGGAAAAGGTAGGGAAGTGGAACTGAGGATTATCAGATCAGCCACAATCTCACTGAATGAAGTGGCCTTGATGAACAGATAGCTTCTGCTCCTATGTCTAACAATGTTAACTGTACCAAATTCCTGTCACTGAAGCAGTAAAAACGAAGAACCTACTCTCTTAGGCGTTGCCAATGTCTGGATTCTCCCACTTCTCTAAGCGCACCCCATTTCTCACTGAGATGAAGAATATTTCTGCATTAATGCTTTATACACCACATTACCTTTTGGCCATTCTTTAGTTTGGGTGGAAGATTGTCCCGTATCATTTTCATGGCCTTCAGAGGAGGTTCATTGAAATATGGAGGTTCCCCATCAACCATCTCAATTACCATGATACCCAATGACCAGATATCCACCTGGAAACAAAGAGGGGGCAATGCATTACTCATGTTCAGCAAAAAGATGAACAGCCCTTGAATGCTTTGCACTGTCCTTAATGGAGTTAACAAGGCGTCAAAAAAGAAACTACCAAAATCATTAAAAATATTTTCAGAATGAGACAAAAATCAGACAGGCAATAAAGACAGTTAACAAATATTTGTAGCGATTGTAATGAAATCAGCCAGGTGAACCTCACAGAATAGGAGTTCCCTGATTGGGGCTATTAAACTGGTCCAATCAGGGAGCCCTGGCCGACAGATATAAACAGAGGTTCTGCTCATTCTGAGAAAGCCGGACCAGTGTTAAGAATCATGCACGTGTAAATAAAGGCTGACTCAGTGACAGCGTCTGTAGGGTTATTTCACATTAATTGAACATGATGATGTTTAAAACAAAACTTCTCCCTGCCATTTTCTCAATCCTGTAGCAGATTTCATTCTCTCTGACCTGATATTTACAACAAGAGGAGAGAGAAAATTCTTGTCAACTCTGATTAAACAAGTAGTTTAATCTGAGAACTGTTTAACCAGAGACTCAAAGCTTTAGACACAGCGGCCCGAGACTTCTGCATCGGTGTAGGCAATACCCGAGGACTGGAGACTCTGGTTCTCCCTTGCTATCCTGGAAGTCCTGGCACAGATTTGGAAATGTCCATAATGCAACACAGCCTCAGTCAAGTGGCTGTTCCTCACAAGCAATTCTAGAAAGTCAGGGGCTCTTTGACTGTGGATAGCATCACCAAACCAGTGCTCAGCCAACAATCTTCTGACTCTTTTCATAGGGGCACTGATGTTAAGTGCTCAAGTTATAATTAATATAGCTCAGCCGACAGAACAGGTCAAATCTGGGTGCTCTTGGCTTGTTCAGCTTATTGTTGTGGTTACGTGTTTCATTTTCTTACGGAGGCACAGCTGACTTGTTTCACAGCGCCGTGCTTATACAGGCAAGTTTAATTTTGTGTGAAAACGCAGAAAGGAAGTTATATTAATATGAATGCCAAACCAAATTGTAAAAGACATACTGACTCTCCATCACCTCTCAATACAGAAACAAACTGATTGTTACCTCTGGTCCATATGGCAACCGAGAGATTAACTCTGGTGCCATCCAGTAAGGAGTGCCCACCAGTGACTTGCGCCTTGGTACATCTTTCGATACCTGGGCACAGAATCCAAAGTCTGAAAGCTTCACCTTTAAGAAAGGACAAAGTGAATGAAAAATAGGCTGCACAGACATGAACTCGGAGACAAAAACAGGAACTGCCAGAGAAACCCAGCATCTGTGGAGAGGAAACAGTCTATGTTTTGGGTCCAGTAACCTTTCTTCAGAACTGGGGTCACTGGACCGCAAACATTGACTCTGCTTTCTCTCCAGATCTGCTGAGGTTGTCCAGTAATTTCTGCTTTTGTTTCAGATTTCCAGCATTTGTTTTTCGTTCATTGTAAAACTCAGACTCTTTTGCTTTCAAAGATGATCAAGTTGCAAGCGACCTTGTTAGGGAGATAGGTGATTCTCTTCTGTAGAAAAGTCAATGCACTTTGTGTGCCGCCAACATTTCAGATCAGATTATTACAGGATGGATTACAGCCCCCGAAAGCCTCATGTTTCTTTTCAAAGCCTCCCACTTCTCCCAGTCTCACTCTCGTTTAGGTATATTTGCTTCCATGACATCACCTACCAGTGAGTCTGATCCTGTGCTGACCTATCAGCAATGAATAGGAACATCCCAGTATGGGTCACTAGGCATCAACCAAATCCATGGCGTACTAAATGCAGCCTTATCATCAAGAGCAGAGAGAGCTGCTAACCTGGGTCTGACTGCTGACTATGCTCACAGTACAGCTCAAGTCTAGAGGCCTGCGTATTTACTCACTAAGTCACAGGGAACCAGGGTCACACCTGGAGCCTACTGTGAGATGCCTACATGTTGACCAGCTTCTCTCTCCCTTATGAATGAGAACAACAGTAATTTATCACCAGGTGAACAGAAACGATTGTGGTATTGGATTAATGTGTTTTAAGATCAGAAACCATCTAATTAATAAATGTTATGGGACATTATGTTGAGGTTGTACAGGGCGTTGGTGAGGCCTCTTCTGGAATACTGTACACAGTTCTGGTCTCCCTGTTATAGGAAGGATATTATGAAGCTGGAGAGGGTTCAGAAGAGATTTACCAGGATGTTGCCAGGAATGGAGGGTTTCAGTTACAACGAGAGGTTGGATAAGCTGGGAATTTTTTTTCCACTGGAGCGTAGGAGATTTAGAAGTGATCTTATTGAGGTTTATAAAATCATGAGGAGTATAGATATGTTGAATGCAGGTGTCTATTCTCTAGGGCAGGGGATTTCAAGACTAGGGGGTATATTTTTAAGGTTAGAGAAGAAAGATTTTAAAAAGACATGAGGGGCAATTTTTTTTTTAAAACACAGAGGGTTAGTGTGTGGAATGAACTTCCACAGGAAGTGGTGGATGCAGGTACAGTTACAATGTTTGAAGGACATTTACATAAGTACATCAATAAGAAATATTCAGAGGGATGTGTGCCAATTGCAGGCTGGTGGGACTAGTTTAATTTGGGTTTATGGTCAGCAAGGACTGGTTGGACTGAAAGGTCTGTTTCTATGCTGTATGGCTTCATGACGCCAAGACTATAAACCAAAGAAAAAGAAATTTTGTGGAAGCTTGGTCTTGCACTCATCAGGACAATTCACAAGAAATACCAATGTGAAGGGAAAAAACCATTTTATACTACGTGAATATATTTACACACACACAAAAAGATTTGACAAGATGCGTTTATTTCATTATTACTCAATTCCATAAGAAACAATAATCTGTGAACAAAAATAAACTTCAATTTTGCATCTCTAATTTCAGACAAGACAGATTTAAAACCTTGCTCCAGGGGAAAAATCAAGTTACGCTTTATAACACTGCTCTGTGCAGCACCTTTTGCAGCCACAAAAGGGCACCCAAAGCCTACAGGATGAGAATTATTTAAGGCACTACGATTTTACTTTCTTTTCATGACTGGGTTTATTGTATTACCTTCACCAACACCATTTTTATTCCATAATAACGAACTGAAGGGGCAGATCATAGCCATATTGAACAGAACAGCTGTAAACGAGCAAGAAACAGTTTGGGATGGAAATGTCCGAGATAACAAGGTCTGGGGCTGGATGAACACAGCAGGCCAAGCAGCATCATAGGAGCAGGAAAGCTTGATGTTTCGGGCCTAGACCCTTCATCAGAATGGAAATGTCTTTTTTTGACAACCAGTGGTTTTTAGGGATCTGTATCTTGTTCCATCTGATTAATGGCAGTCAGTCAGTCAGTCAGTCACAGTCTTCCCAGATTTGCAGAGGACTTTGGAGACAGAAATTGTGCCTTATGGACAAATGGAGATTTTATTTCTTGCTGTGATTTTCCAATTTACAGTCATTGATACCATCCATTTACCAGAAAAATGCTCCCCAAGGTATGAGGAAGAAAGTCAGGCAGCCAGTGTGAGCAGGAGACTACAAGCTTGCTGCACTAGGATGGGGGCGGGGAAGAGAAAAAGGGAGAGGGGGAAAACAGGTGAGGACAGAACAGGGGATAGGCCAGAGTTTGGGAAATGGAGTAAAAGAGCACACTTGAGAGGAGAAAGACAAACAGATGGGGACTGGGGATTTCAGCACCTACAATGATTAATTTCATAGAGTCAGAGCTGTACAGCACAGAAAGAGACCCTTCAGTCCAACTCGTCCATGCCGATCAGCTATCCTAAATTAATCTCGTCCCATTTGCTAGCATTTGGCCCATATCCCTCTAAACCCTTCCTACTCATGTACCCATCCAGATGCCTTTTAAATATTGTAATTGTACCAGCCTCCACCACTTCCTCTGGCAGCTCATTCCATACACTCACCACCCTCTGTGTGAATAAGTTACCCCTTAGGTCCCTATTATTTCTTTCCCCTCTCACCTTAAACCTACGCCGTCTAGTTTTGGACTTCCCTATCCTGGGAAAAATAACTTGACTATTCACCCTATCCATATCCCTCATAATCTTATAAACTTCAATTAGGTCACCCCTCAGCCTTCGATGCTCCAGGGAAAATAGACCTGGCCTATTCAGCCTCTCTCTATAACCCAAACGCTCCAACCGCAGAAACATCCTTATAAATCTTTTCTGCGCCCTTTCAAATTGAAAAATATCTTTCCTACAGCAGGGAGACCAAAAGTGAATGCAGAATTTCAGTAGAAAGGTCTACAAAAAGGGGAAGATGCAGAAAAACGCTCACTGGTAGAGTGCCTGTATAGACTATACATGGAGATTAGTGCCAACTTCACACACAAAGGGAGCGAGTACACCCACTAATTCAGCTCCTTCATAAAAAATAACCAGTTGGGCAAGTTCCCAGTGTCTTTACCAATGCACCACACTTTCCACAAGCATTTTACCAGGGTAGGGATGGGTGAAAGACATCATGTAATGTTGTGGGGGTGAAATAACTGATCACTTAATTTAAAAAGTTGATGCAACAGCAGATCCATATCCCAGTCCTAAACATTCAATTGCCTGTCTTTTGGGTTGGATAGATACAGCTTATACACTATTCCTACCAGGAACAGATAGATGGGGTGAATCCCAATTGTAGCTTAAATAATAAAAAGATGCCATTTTCTATTCCCATTTATTTCCCCAGTGCTGTCCATAAAAGCTAATTAATGGGTATTAACTTACTCTTCCATCGTGCGTTAAGAGAATGGAGTCACTCTTAATGTCTCTGTGGATCACACCCTGTGCGTGTAGAACAGCCAACCCCTTCAAAACAGACAGGCAAACAGTTGCTATCTGCTCCTCATTCATCCTGTAGGACAGAATGTAACATTCACCCGGTTAATTGCTGCCTGTAGCCTTCTGGATGAAAGTACGCCAAACCAATTTTAATTTTTAGTTACAACAAAAAGATAGAGACATTATAAAATGTTTTGCTGCTGCTAATACTGAAGGGGTCTTGTGGCTTAGTGGTATTGTCCCTACCTCTGGGCCAGGAGATATGGGTTCCAATCCTACCTGCTCCAGAGATATGAAATAGCAGGCTGATTAGAAAGAGCACCTGAAAATGGGCTGCAAGGTTAAGTGGAAAAGGCTAAAATTTTACTAGAAAGAGAACACATAATTGTCCAAAATTTAACTCATTTTTAATATAAATGGAATCATTTTAGCTTAAAACTTCCACTTCACTGTGTGTCCTATACTGTCCAATATACATGTTTGAATAATATCTTTATATATCAGTGCTGCACATTATTTCTGGAAGGCAGTAACCACGTTTGTGGGCGTATGATTTTAGAACAAATTCTTTTGAGTGTAGCAACCTTTCTTCCTCCATAGAATTGCAGATCACAGAGGCTGATGTTAGACCTGTTTCGCCTGTGCTGACTTTTTCAATGGACTGCTCTGGCCATCAGTTTGTCGTTGCCTCATTGGTCTCTGGAGCAGCTCAGCTGAAACCAGCTAACTTGCTGCACGTCACTCCAGCAACTTGGAACTGTGTGGGGTGACCTCCCATCTCCATCACATACCAACTGCCACCAGTGCTGTAGCCACCCCGCACCACCCCCCAAAACAAACAATCAGAAGCTGTTTGCAGAAGTGATCACAGAAGCAAGTCACTGTTGCACCACAACTGCCATGTTACGCGTTTATCTGCTAGTGCCAATGTTGACCAGTTCTGCATTAAAACACCTTGCCAGTGATTGCTTCAATGGGTGATCCATACCTGGTATGTGTTACAATGTCAGTTAGTGCCCCTCCTTCCAGGAATTCCATCACCACCCACAGCTCGTCATCTACCAGGTAACTATTGTACATTTCCACCACATTTTCATGATGGTAGTCTCGCATTATAACAACCTGCAGAGAAACAAGAGGAAGGCACGTGTGAGACTGTCACTGCAAGGATGACATTGGTATTGCTCACGCAGAGAGCTCAGTTATAATCAAAAGAGGCAATCTCCCTCATCAAGATTTATGTTTCATAAAATATTTTATAGCCAGATTGCCGTGCCATCCTCAATCTGCTTTGGGAGTGCCAGGCTCACATCTTTCAGTTTCAGCCAGACTGCAGCAGCCTTTTAAACTCGAGTTCCAATATGCATTTCAATATATTTCATTGATGAGTTGCTTGTTAATAACCACAGAGAGCACAGTATTGGAATACATACTCTGGCACCAAAGACCACAGTTGCAAAGTGTTTTGTGGTATTGGACAGCCAAGAGTTCAAACCTGAACCGAAATTTGCAAAACAGAACTCAACAAATCTGGTTTTTGGGGTAGGAAAATTCCAGTCTGAGTAAAGGGGCTTTAACGAGTACAGTACAGAAACAGTATTCAGCCCATATAGTCAACATTAATGCTATGCACAAGTCTTGTCCACTCTCCACCTGCCTTCATAGATTTAACTAGAATTGCAACTCAAATTACTTCCATAGGGATAACTTCCAGCTTCTAACCACTCTGAATATAGATGCTTTCCCTGAATTTCTTATTCTTAATGTCTTCTGGAGGTGACCTAGCAAGCTGCTCAGTTGCTTGAAAAAGAAACCGAAGGCACCAATACTCCAGGCCTGCAATATACAACATAGATATATGCAGACTGCAGAAACGCACTGTCACCTTCTCAACACAACTTGGAAACTGGGCAATAAATGCCAGTGATTGCACACATTCTGTGCACAAAGTATTTTTTAAAAATATTACGGTCATTCTGGTGGGCACTCAGGGTTTTGCAACCATTCACCAGTAACCTTCAAGAACATGTTGTGTTGAGGAGCTTTTGGTTTGCAAGTTACTGCTACAACTGCAGTTGGGCTATACGCAGCTGTTGCAGCCAGGCCTACTCTGCTATCAGTCATGGCTTTCACAAGTAAACACCAGACTCCGCACGACTGTATTTATCATTCTGGAACTCCAAACAAAGTGACTGCAAAGTAAATGCTTAACCCAGCCCCCATTCCTCTCTACTCCATTTAGTTTTTCTTTAAAAAACTCAACTCTACAGTTTAAATTCCCACAGGGACAGCCACTTCTTACGAAGCTGGTTTCTCTTGCGCCAATGCAGTCCCCAAGCTGGGCCCCCCGATGATGCTCATTAATAATGCCTGAGCACCACATACTCATTATCCATGGTAAGATCAGACAAAGTTCACAATGGGGCCTAACTGAATTAACAAGACCAATTTATGTGGAGGCCACGTCACCTTAATGGTAGGAAATTATTTCATACTGCCGTGATTCAGATCATTTCAGGAGAAACCTCTGCCCAACTGCCAACAGCCAGTAAATATACCAGGCAGCAGAAATATTTCAGGTTCAATTAAGGTCTGCACTGAGCTAATTACCTCAAAAGGAGGCATTAATAAGGGGTGCTTCCAGCAAAATTTAGGTTGGGGCAGGGTGGAAGAGAGAGTGAATCAATTGCAATTCCCTTTCCCGCTCAAAATCCAGCGATCCCTGCACCAGAAAGAGCATGGGGATTTAGCTAGGCAGTGATTCTCCCACAGTCAAAGAGCCCACAAATTGCAATTTGAATTAAGCTCTGGTTCTCACCCAACCCTTGCCCCAACACTGGCAGGAGAACACCGAGCTGGGGGCAGGAGCAACATGGATTTGAAACTAGCTGACTAATAGGAAACAGAATTGTGGTTAGTTACATTTTCAGGCCAGAGGAAGATTTATTGTGGAATCCTCCAGGGGTCAACGTTAGGACCTTTACTTTTGCTGATGCACATTAATGGCCTAGTGCATACAGCGCAATTTCAGAATTTGTAGAGGTTATAAAACTTAGAAGTGCTGAGAGTTGAGAGGAGGATAACATAGAACTTCAAAAGCACACAGACAGGGTGGTGGAATGGCCACAAAGGTTATTTTTAAAATTCATTCGTGGGATGAGGGCATCACTGGTCAGGCCAGAATTTATTGCCCAGATAGCAGTTAAGAGTCAACCTCATTGCTGTGGGTCTGGAGTCACATGTAGGCCAAGCCAGGTAAGATGGCAGTTTCCTTTCCTAAAGAGAAACCCAGTTGGGTTTTTCCAACATCAGCAATGGATCTATGGTCATCATTAGGCTCTTCATTCTAGGTCTTTATTGAATTCAAATTCCGTCATCTGCCATGACAGGATTCAAGCTCAGGTCCTTAAAACACTGTTTGGGTCCATGGATTAACAGTCCAGCGTAATACCAGTAGGCCATCAGCTCCCCTTGAAGTGGCAGATGAAGTTTAATGCGGAGAAATAAGGGGTGATTCATCTTTATCAAAGAACATGCAAGGACAACATGAAATAAAAGAGCAGCTCTAAAAGGGGGCTCAGGAACAAAGGAATCTGGGTGTAGATGTACAGAAATCATTGAAGGTGAAAGGACAGGTCGAGAAAGCAGTTAATAAAGTGTACAATATTCTAGACTGTACTAACAGAATACAAAGGCAAGGTGATCATGTCGTATGTGTGGAAGACAATCATTTGGCCTCAGCTGAAGTATTGCATTCATTTTTTGGTGCTGCACTTTGGGAAGGATGTGAAGGCATTAGAGAAGGTACAGACAAAATTCACAAGAATGATTCCAGGCATGGGGAACCTCATTTATGAGGACTCAGGACTGTTTTTCTTGAAGAAACGTCAAAAAGGTCTGAACACATAGATCAGGAGAATCAGTTCCCACTCTTAGAATCCCTACAGTGTGGAAGCAGGCCATTTGGCCCATTGAGTCCACACCAACCCTCTGGAGATCATCCCACCCAGACCCATCTGCTCTACCCTATCCCTGCAACCCTGCATTTCCCATGGCTAATCCACCTGGCCGGCACATTCCTCAACAATTTAGCATGGCTAATCCACCAAATCGGCACATCTTTGGACTGTGGGAGGAAACCCATGCAGACAATGACAGAACATGCAAACTCCACACAGACAGTTAGTGAGACAAACCTACTGAGTTTCTCCAGCATTTTCTGTGTTTGTTTCAGATTTCCAGCATCTGCAGTGTTTTGCTTTTATTAACACATTTTGCCTCCAAATGCAAGTATACCCCATGCTTTCTAATGTGAAGACCGTGTTATATATTGGAAATGGGCTTCAAGTATGAATAGCTGATGATTCCCTGTGTACAGAGATCTTAGTGCCCACATTACCTCATTGAACAGCAGCTCTCGCCTCTGCTGTTTCCGCAAGTCCATTTTCTTCACAGCGACCAGCTGTCCTGTGCTCTTCACAGTGGCAATGCAGACAATCCCTGTCGACCCTTCGCCAATTTTAATAAAATTTTCCAGGTACGTTCTTGGGTCGCCAGGGTCCACCACCATCTGGAGAGCTGCCTTGAACTGCTGGTGGGACACCCGCTGTGGCTCACGCTGGGGCGACCTTGACTCAAGTCCCTGGGGCTGTGCTGGGTACGGAGCCTGAGAGTTCGGCTGCGCCACACGTGGCAAGTGTGTGTCAGAGGAATGAGGAACCAAGCCCTGGTGTGGCGGCTCAGAATGGCCTGGCCTATATTGACCGTGCTGTGCTTTACTCGTGTGACCCAAAGCCGGGTTGGGCCCATTGTGTCGGACATCATGGGGCATTCCCACTCGATGATCAACCTTAACAGCAGAGGAGGAGAAAAGGAGATGGTCAAATTGTTTACACTAGGACACATGCATCGTCCCTTTTTGACTTTCATGGAAGTCTCCTCAACTTTAGCCTCAGTTAAGTCACCACCTTAATGATCAACATTAACAATCATCGTGGAACTCAACATATTGGTATCAGTATGTGAGAAATGCTCCCTGCAGACACAGTCACAAAGCAACTTAGAGCACTGAACTGCTTGACACAAAGAGACTGGAAGGGACAAGTAATTAAAATATTCTTGCAAGTCAATTTTCAGCGGCGACCCAGCACACTTCCCATGTGACACACTCAACTCATGACACAAAACTGCCTTCACTGATGATCTGTAATTCTCAGTTACCACTGGAGAGTTAATATCATACAGAGGTCTCTATCACATCCCTTTATGCTCTATTGTAAGGTACGCAGACATATCCCTGCGTGTGATTAATCACTTAACTAATGCAGATTGTTACTTTACAACACTGGATACTCCAAGTTTCTCAACTCAAATTGGTGCTCTTGGTTCTCCCTTATCACCTGTGTCAGTCCAGGAACCATCAGTACCTCACCTCAAAATTACATGATTCAGAATTAGATAATAGATCCCAAGCCAGATGGTGAAGAATGAGACTAGATGTAAATTCTTTCCTTGACCATTCCTTTAATGAGACATTAGATATGTCCGCCTCTTATCTACCAAGCCAGCTATCCTTCTTTATAAGTACCAAGATATTTTCTAAGCAACCTGTTCATAGATGTTATGAACCCAGACCTCCTGGGCCAGACACTTATCACTGCACCACAAGAGCCCTCATGATATTTTAAATCGACCAGCTCAGATTATGTTACGACACTTCTCTGGGGGAGGTGGGACCTGAATCCGAGCTTCCTGGCTCAGAGGTAAAGGGACCAATACTCTGCCATAACAGCGTCCAAAGTTCTCAAGAGTGCTTAATCAAGCAAAGTCCTTCACCCATGGATCTTAATATACTTAATATTAACAACACTATTAGGAAAGGGAAAATTTTATAATGTACTTCAAAATAAAGTGGAAATTATAGAATTTAACAAAATTTTAGTGACCACTGTATGATCTCTGCCAAACAAATCAATCTTTTCTCTGCATTACCATACAACCCTGATCATCAGTGGTTCAGCGTAAACTATATAGCCATGATAGAAATGGCCTGGGGGGTATGCATCACATCTCATTCCAACATCAATGCCATGAGGCAGGAGAGTTCACGTGGAAACGCAGATACATGCCGGCCCTGCTCCATCGTGTCTAATCCCACATCCAACGCCATCTCCATTTGTGATTCCCAGTGCATCACAGGATCATTGAGAAGGAAGGGTAGATTGCTCCAGTTGTGCCTCTAGACTGTTGTAGAGTCTTACAGCACAGGAAGAGGCCATTCAGCCCCATTTTCCTGGTCTGGCTTTCTGACATCTTCTAGACTGTGCACTGCGACATGGTCAAATAGGGACAGAACGGAGAGGGCAGGATCACCAGAAATAGTCACACGCCTAGACCAGTCCGGTTCAGACGTAACCTTTGAGTGGATGGGTCACCTGCATAACTAAGGTGAAGAACTGGGATGTTATCAGAAAGAAAGCTTTAAAGCAATGTCAAAAACACACTTACCCGTGTAGAGTTCACACCCTTGACATTCTGATACACAAGGTTTTTGTTTTTAAAAAGAAATTGCAAAGACCGTACATCTCAAAGGTCCAGCTATAAACAGAACAAAACCATTATTCCTAAAACCTAAAGCCACTTAGCTCACTGCCTTCACCATATCTTCTGGTCTATACCACCGAACAATTCAACAAGGCTCAAATTCTACTTTACCTGACCTTAACTTCATTCAAATACCCAAATGTCCCAAAACCTATCAAACTCCCTGTCTGGAATATGTTCATGACTGTGCATTCACAGCCCTCTGAGGTAGAGAAGTCACAAGACTCACAAACCGGAGTGAAAAAAAAATCATCATCTCAGTCCTAAATAGCCAACACTATACTGTGACCACAAACCCTGCCCCAATTCTAGAATCACCAGCTTCTCAAACCCACTAAAAATTTTCTATGCCTCAAGAAGTCACTTCTCATTTTACTTAATTTCTCCTCACAGGACTGTGCACTTGTCAGAGAAGGCGAGGGGGCAAGGGGGCGGGCGAGGGGGAGGGGAAAAGAGGAAGAGGAAGAGGAAGAAGGAAGAGAGAAAGAGGAAGAAGGAAAAGAGGAAGAGGAAGAAGGAAAAGAGGAAAAGGAAGAAGGAAAAGAGGAAAAGGAAGAAGGAAAAGAGGAAGAGGAGGAAGAGAGAAAGGGGGCGGGGCAGGGGCGAGAGGGCGAGAGGGCGAGAGGGCGAGAGGGCGAGAGGGCGAG
>JAHRHZ010000001.1:3204872-3231086 GCA_024137785.1 Ginglymostoma cirratum
CCCATTCCTCAGATGACATGTCCATCCTGGGCCTCCTACGATGCCACCCGAAGGCTGCAGGAATAGCAAGTCATATTCAGCCTGGGAACCCTGCAGCCCAATGGCATCAATGTGGATTTCACAAGCTTCAAAATCTCCCCTCCCCCAACCACATCCCAAAACCAGCCCAGCTCATCTCCACCTCCCTAACCTGTTTTTCCTCTCACCTATCCCCTCCTCCCACCTCAAGCCACACCCCCATCTCCTATCTACTAACATCATCCCGCCCCCTTGACCTGTCCGTCCTCCCTGGACTGACCTATCTCCTACCTACCCCCCTACCTACCCTCACCTTTACTGGCTCCATCCCCGCCTCTTCGACTTGTCTGCCTCCTCTCCACCTATCCTCTCCTCTATCCGCCTCCCCCTCTCTCCCTATTTATTTCAGAACCCTCTTCCCCTCCCCCATTTCTGAAGAAGGGTTTAGGCCCGAAACGTCCAGTTTTCCTGCTCCTGTGGTGTTGCTTGGCCTGCTGTGTTCATCCAGCCCCATGCTGGTTGTCTCATAATCCCACGCCTGCCTGCTCCTGGCCCATAACCCTCCAAACCTTTCCTACTCATGTGCCTATCAAAATGTCTTTTAAATGTTCTAACAGTGCCCACATTCACTACTTCCTCAGGAAGTCCATTCACATGCGAACCATCCTCTCTGTAAAAAGTTTGCCCCTCATCTTTTTTAAAATCTCTCTTCTCACCTTAAAAATTGTGCTCCTAGACTTGAAATCCCCCATCCTAGGGAAAAGGCAACTCCCATTAACCCTATCTATACCCTTCAATTTTACGAACATCTACAAGATCACTTCTCAACCTCCTACGCTCCAGTGGAAGTAGTTCCAGCCTTTCTTTATAACTCAAACCTTCCATACCTGGCAACATTCAGGCAAATCTCTTCTGAACCCCCTCCAGCTTAATACTATCCTTCCTACAACTGGCAGACCAGAACAGGACACAGTATTCCAGAAGACACCTCACCAAATGTCCTGTACAACCTCAACGTAACGTCCTAATTCCTATACTCAAAGGACTGAGCAATGAAGAGAAGGGTGCTAAGTGCCTTTATAACCACCCTGTTGATATGTGATGCAAACTTTGAAGAATTATGTACCTGCACCCCTAGGTCTCTCTTTTCTACAACACTACCCAAGGCTCTACCATTAATTGTATAAGCCCTACCCCGTTCGTTTTATCACGTGGCAATAACAAACTAAATCAATTATTCTTATGAACTCGACCTAGACCACTGTTTCTTTGATTTGCACTTTAAAACGTTGGAGAGCAAAGGGAACTTAAGGCTGGTTGTGTTGCAGGTAGGGCCATGGGGACAATGCCTTGTTTCTTGTCAAGAGAAGAAGAAAAATGGAGGAGATGCCTATAGTGAATGAGAGGGGGAAGACAGAGCGGTAAATAGGGGACAGCAGAGGAGGGAAATAAAATGCTATATACTCATTTACAATCTCAGTTCATTTCAAGTTAATCTTCAGTGATATACTGTTGAGCCATTCATATATCCACTTCCCCCCCAACTTCAGATCAGGCCTTGTGACACTCGCCCAAGATACATTCATCCACCAGTAACTGTATAGAAGCAGGCCAGGCTGCCCAATACACCAGGCTGGTGATTATGTTATACATGAGCTTCCTGCCACCTTATTTCATCCAACACTGACATAACCTGTTTATTTTTAGCACATGTACTTGGTTTCCAGCAGCAATCCCGACATTCTATTTTCTCTCTCCCAGAGGATAGAGAAAATAAAGTTCCTCCTGAGTTGCCAAGTGGATTGATCAGTGACTATCTATTAATGGCTCCTGGGCTCTGGCTTCCTCCATAAGGAGAAACATCTTCCCTGTTATCAACCCAATCAAAACCCTTCATAATTTCTAACAGGCCAATCAGACACTCTTCAGCCTTTTCCTTCTTAGACGAGAGAGCCCCATCAATCTGCCTTTTCCTGGTGGTTACACCTTTTGAGTTCTGGTATTTCATACAGTATGCTGGGCTGGTGTTAATTGTAGATGGTTCAAGTGCATAACTTTTTTCCTTATTCATTCATGAGATGAGGGTGTCGCTGGCCAAGAGGCATTTATTGCCCATCCTGCAGTTCAGAGTCAAACACATTGCTATGGGTCTGGAGTCATACGTAGGCCAGACCAGGTAAGGATGGCAGTTTCCTTCCCTAAAGGACATTCGCAAACCCGAAGGGTTTTTCCTGACAATCGGCAATGGATTCGCGGTCATCATTTGACTCATAATTCCAGATATTTATTGAAATCAAATTCCACCATCTGCTGCAGTGGGATTCGAACCCAGGTCCCTCGAACATTATCCGGGTCTCTGGATTAACAGACCAGTGATAATACGACTAGGCCATTACCTCCCCTAAAATTGATTTTATGTTCCGCTATCAGACTCGGTGGGATTTGAATCCACATCCACAGTACAATAACCTGGTATTCCAGATTACCAGTCCATTGACATTACCACTACACCACACCTCCCCATCCCAATTGTGCATTGCGAACAGCAAGAAGAGTCAGTGAGGAGACTCGTACAGCAGCATTCCAATGCATCCGTAAAGGAGTCTAAATGTGGGCAATAGGAATATCAGATGGGCTACTTTCCAGTCTCTGGGCCACACAAATGGCTCTGTTACATATCAGACTTAATGACACATGGGTGCGCAATCCTATATCAGCAGCAAAAATGTAGAATATAACTGACTAGTTCTCAGTACAACGTAAACACTTGCTCAAATGACCTGGGAGGAGAATGTGGAACTTGCTAGCACAGGAAGTAGTTGATACAAAATTTCACAGACACACGTCAGGTGAATTTACATAAACACAAGGGAGAAAAGAATGGAAGGGCTATAGTAGGTAGTTGGGGGGTGGGGATGAAAGGAGAAGTTAAATGCAGACAGACAGAAAAAGGTTTCTGGGGAGCTTAATCATCAGTGTTGACCAACTGGGCTGAATGACCAACTTCAGTGTTGCCCGAACTTTGTACAAATCCAGATGTGCTTCAAAAGCTTCATGCCTACAATATGGTACAGTTCCAAAGGAAGAGCGTAGTGGCTTACAGAGGAGACCGCTTGTGTCAGTACAAAAACCTAACAGTACCACTATTTCCTCAATCAACACCGAAGTTAACTGTCAATTATCCACGGTGATCTGAGAGACCTCGATATGCACCAAGAGGCACTTGCCTGGGCAGCAATGTCTGTACGTCCAAAAACAATTTACTGAACATGAAACATTTTGAGACATATTGAGGGATGACAAGGTACAGTGTCAACGAAATTTATTTCTTCCCAACAGAGGTGCTGACAGGAAATCACTTGATAAGCAAAGTGCAAGGACAGGACACAGAAAATCAATGCTGGACAATTTAGAGAGGAACCAAAACGCCTGGGCTGTCCGTTCACAAATGCAACGTATCATTTATTTTTAATTACTGATAAATGCAATGACTGGTTGGCCAGGTCACTGCAGTAAAATGTCACAGGTCTGTTGCTGAACATTGTGGGAGACATATTGGATATACACAGAGACTGAACTGCTTTTTTTTTCTTTATTCATTCATGGGATGAGGGCATCACTGGCTAGGCACCATTTATCATCCATTCCTAATCCCCAGCGGGCAGTTAAGAGTCAACCACATTGCTGTGAGTCACATGTAGGCCAGACCAGGTAAGGATGGCAGTTTCCTTCCCTAAAGGACATTAGTGAACCAGATGGGTTTTTCCCTACAATCGACAATGGATTTTCAGTCATCATCAGATTCATAATTCCAGATATTTATTAAATTCAAATTCCACCATCTACTGTGGCGGGATTCGAACCTAGGTCCTGGCAACATTATCTGGATTAACAGTCCAGCGATAACACCACAAGGCCACTGCCTCCCCTGCATGACATGTTTGCTGTTGAACTAATCAATCGCACCTCAGTGAATAATCAAGTGGCCTTGTATCTCAACTGTGGTGTTGAATTTAATGTGAAATTGATTTAGTATCACTTTCACTCAATGTTCTGTACCATATCTGATTGATTGACAACACAACAGCAGCACCAGTTACTGCTCCCAAAGCGGCACTCAGGATATTTTACTGATAGTCATTTGTCCCCACAAACCATGAGTTACTAGCACCAAATAATGACTGGTGTATGATGAAGCCAAGGAAGAGAAGTTATTAATGGGATTGGCTGCAGAGGGCAGCAGTTGTTTCAATTTCAATTTTTGTTGCAAGAAATGAATAAGTGCTCTGTGCTTACGCCCCGTTCATGTTGACAGAAGGAAATACATGGGAATTCTACGAGTAGGAAAGGATAAGGGTGACGAGTATTGGTCAAGTAAATAACTTACAACATAAATGAAATGTAATGAATACAAGAGTGTCCCCGAATGGACCCTGTCCTCTTCTATCTCAATGTATTGCTTCTGCATCCATAATGGTATCTGTAATTCCCCTTCCTAGATCCTAAGCTAAAGTGTATTTCATTTCATCTCTGCATACTTAATGCCTATTCTGAGTCCCAAATGTCACTCTCAATGCTGGCACCATAATGACATGCCCAAAAAAAAATCATTTCAAATAGAAATTTAATTTGTGAATTATTCATTTCATTATTTATTAATGAGATTTGGGCATCACTGGCTAGGCCAGTATTCATTGCCCATCCCTAAGAGTCAACCATAATACTATGGTCACGTGTAGACCAGACCAGGAAAGGAAGGCAGTTTTCCTTCTCTAAAGCTTTGACTTCTCTGTGGAATTCCCTGCCCAGTGAAGTAGTTTAGGTTACCTCCTTTATTATTTTTAAGGCAAAGGTAGATTTGTGAACAGTAAAAGAATTAGAATAATTACAGTGAGCGGCAGGTAAGTGGAGCTGAGTCCATGAAAAGATCAGCCATGATCTTAGTGAATTGCAGAGCAGCTGTGACAGGCCATATGGCCTACTCCTGCTCCTATTTCTTATACTCTTGCAATACTAACAATTTGAATCACCTTTGACAGTGCAGCACTCCCTCGGTAACTCACTGGGAGTTTCAGCCTAGGATCTGTGCTCAAGTCTGATAGAGCAGGGCTTGAACCCACAACCTTCTGGCTCAGATGTGAAAGCTACCCGCTCAGCCCCAGCATTTCACTGACAGACTTCAACTGCTGACAACAATCTCGGGAGATTTCAGATGGATTTCCTGGTCAGGTAATGAGCTTTGCAGGTCAAAAATTTGCAAATTTACTTTTTATTTGCAATCTCAGAAATCTTGATCAATATTCCTGGCAAACTGGCCACTGCTTCTTAAATGAGACATCTGGCTCACCGTACTTAGTATCTCAATGTTTGAGAGAGGAAAATAAAATCATATTTAAACCAACAGGGAACAGATTAATGTATGCAGCAAGTGCACTGTATACAGTAGAATTGCCTTAAGCAGAAGTGAAAAGAGTATTTCTTGCTCAGCTATTACTAGGGATGAAAGAGTACCTGTTATATAACGATGATTTTGTACACACTTATGCACACTCAGGTATAAACTAGGATAGACTGAATAGCTGTAGATGTTGACAGGCTGTCAGAGACAGTGTCACTCAGGCTTCAGAAGCACAATGGGGGAAACAGCGAGAAACTGGCCACTCTACAGAAATAAACACAGCTCAGAAACAATGCGACTGGATCCTGCTCCCACCGGCCTGTCATTGAGTCTCAACTCACGACTCAGCCAAATACGTGCAAAGGCAGATTCCTTCCCTTTCTCATTACCCAAATCAGAGGTCTCTAAGCTCAACGGAACATGATGGGAACAGTAGTCAAAGGAAGAATAAGACAGATTGGGAGAGGGCCTGTACAGTGGACAGAGAGAGACAGCAGCTAAGACTGGGCCCGTTTAAATATTGCTACCCCAGACACTCGCTCTGATTGGGGTTTTAATTAATTCATGATCCTTGCTAACTTATTTTAGGTGGCTGTCATTCATAGATTTCTTTGAGCCATTACTGTAAGTGCGCAGTGCTTTTTTAACATCATTCTGGCTGTACCCAACATGCTAAAGCATTTGCAATTCAGCATAAGCGATGTTATCACTTTTTAAACTGATAAATTAATTACCCATCGCAGCTGCAGTTCAGTGTTCTTGGCACAGCTAAAGTCTGGCAATAAAATGCAAATTCGTGAGTCGACACTTCTGATGAGTTGTGGGATCTAGTCTCCACCCCCTGCCCCTTCACCAAGATCGCAAAGGGTCAGTGGGAGGCCTCTCCTCTCACTATCACTGTGTCCCCTACGCCAAGGACCATGGTCACTGCAACAGGAATTCAAAAGGAAACAGTTCCCTAGCTGAACCCCCAACGCAACACATGCAAAAGCCTGTGGATTTCAGCTCCCTTCAAAGACTGCTTTGAAGATATTTTAACTTACATTCACTCAATGATCTGCAGCCTGATTCTTTGACAACACAACAGTTAAAATTCATAGGGCCAAGACAAATTTTTGTACTGTTTTACGATAATATCTAACGAAAGAATATTATGACTTCAGCATTGTGTGTTTTTATAAACCCGGTCAAAACCTACTTTAGCCAACATTCCATTGTCGCTTGTGAACCTTTTGTCTTACACGTTAAATAATGCCCATTCTGACTTTTGTTCTTTTAAAACTTCACAGCATTTCAGATGCTCATTCGACTGATTAAACTGCTACTCCCTTTGTAAACTTCAGAGCGACCCCATTACACACGATAGCAACCTCAGTTGGGCTGCATGTGGAGGGGGACAGCACGGCTGGACATAGCAGGTAATGAGAAGTGAATTTAGCTCGGCTTCTCAGGTAAGGTGCCCAAAATCCCTGCTGAGTTTGCTCTGCAAAGAGGGAGACATCCAGTTGGCTTTCCAGATAGGGACAGGCTGCCGGTGCTTGGAGCCGTTGGCTGATCAGTAATGCTATCTTAAACTGATGCCCTAGCAAAATTAAAATAAACGGGTAATAAGAGGCAAACTCTCCACTGGTTGGGGTCATACCTGGCACATGGGAAAATGGTTGTGGTTGTTGGTAGTCAGTCATCTCAGCTCCACGACATCTCAGGGCAGTGTCCTAGATCCAACCATCTTTAGCTGCTTCAACACTAACATTCCCTTCTACGCAAGGTGAGAATTGAGATGTTTGCTGATGACCGCACAACGTTCAGCACCATTTGTGACTCCTCAGATACTGAAAAGGATCATGTTCAAATGCAATAAGATCTGGACAATATCCAGGCTCAGGCTGACAAGTGGCAAGTAATGTTTGCGCCGCACAAATGCCAGGCTATGACCATCTCCAATACGAGACAATCTAATCACTGCCCTTTGTTTTTTATTCGTTCACGGGATGAGGGCGTCACTGGCCAGGCAGCATTTATTGCCCATCCCTAATTGCCCAGAGGGCAGTTAAGAGTCAACCACATTGCTGTGGGTCTGGAGTCACCTATAGGCCAGACCAGGTAAGGACAGCAGTTTCCTTCCCTAAAGGACATTGGTGAACCAGATGGGTTTTTCCGACAATTGACAATGGATTTATGGTCATCATTAGTTTCTTAATTCCAGATTTTTTTAAAAATTTGACTTCAAATTCCACCATCTGCTGTGGTAGGATTCGAACCCAAGTCCCCAGAAAGTTATCTGGGTCTCTTTATTAACAGTCCAGCAATAATACCACTAGGTATTGTCCCTCCCTTGACATTACTATCACTGAATCCCCCACTATCAACATCCTGGGGGTTACCATTGATCAGAAACTCAACTGGACTCACCACACAAACACAATGGCTACAGGAGCAGGTCAGAGGCTGGGAAAACTGCATTGAGTAACTCACTTCCTGACTCCGCCCAAAGTCTGTCCCACCATCTACAAGGCACAAGTCAGGAGTGTGATAGAATACTCCCCACTTGCCTGGATGGGGGCAGCTCCAACAACACAAGAAGTTTGACACCATCCAGGACAAAGCAGCCTGTTCAACTGGCACCACATCCTCAAAACATCCACTCCCTCCACCATCAACGCTCGGGTGAAGCAGTGTGTACCATCTACAAGATGCACTGCAGAAATTCCCCAAAGACCCTAAGACAGTACCCTCCAAACCCATGACCACTTTCAGCTAAAGGGACAACGGCAGCAGATACATGGGAACACCACCACCACCAGCAAGTTCCCCTCCAAGCCACTCACCATCCGGACTTGGAAATATACCACCATTACTTTACTGTCACTGGGTCAAAATCCTGGAATTCCCTCCCTAACAGCATTGTGGGGCAACATGCAGCACACTGACTGCGGTTCAGAAAGGCAGCTCACCCTTACCTTCTCAAAAGCAGCAAATGTTCACCAGCCAGCAACATAGATGAATAAAAATAAAGCCTTTGTTGCGTCATTGAATGAGATCATGGTTGATCTAAGAATTAATTTCATGCCCCTCTGCCCTTTTGGCTAACAATAATGAATCTCAGTTGTATTCATCTCAATAGAACATAAAACAGTACAACACAGTACAGGCCCTTCGGCCCTCGATGTTGTGCCGAACTTTTACCCTAAACCTAAGGTCTATCTAACCTCCACCGTTACCTTATTGATCTAACATCAACTGCCATTTGCAGGAAAGTGGTTCCAGGACACCAAAGGTAAGTACAGAGGTGTTGTCCTTTCTGAAGGAGACAAACCTGGGACTGTTAAAACTGCACACTTAGAGGAGACGTCGAAAGTAAATTTATCATTTTTGTACAAAATTGGGAATTGGGATATTTATCCGTCAGACAAAACCAAGGAACAAGAGGTGGCTATTCAGGACATCAAGCCTGTTTCCACTGTTCAATTCAATCAGGGCTCATCTGTATCTTAACTTCTTCAGCTCACTTGGTAACTCTGAATGTCCTTACCAAACAACAACTGATTAATTTCACTCAAATTTTCAGCTGACCTTCTCTCCATTCCAAGTCTCAACAGATTTGTTGTAAGTAGGGAGAAATGAATAGATAACTAAGATATGATAGTAAAACACTGGTGAGAACCGTTTATGCATGCAAACGCAATCATTAGATTAAGGCTGACACGCATGCATTTCCTGCAGGTCACAGCTGCACTGGAAGGAGAATCTGGACTCAGGGAGTTATGAAAACCATGTCATATTGCATTCTATTAAGTACACACAGCTTTATTCAGTAATGAAAAGGTGCCTAAATTAGGACAGAATTTCAGAATGCGATACCCAAAAGACCAGTAAAAACACATGACAAATACATAATAAAAACATAATTTGGCCAATTCAAACACTATCAAGGCAATGGCTTTAATTATGGAGAATAGTAGTTTCTTTGTACATTACAGGCAAGCCTTTCTATTTACATAGAAATACATGCAATTACCAAATCAGGAGCACTACTGCATTAATCTTATGGGGCCCACTCAGTCACTGTGAACCAGGGACTATGGGCAGTAGCACAATATTTTATTCAGTATGCAATGAGCTAAGATGTAGTTAATCTGCAGGTGGGTTCACACAGCACAACGGACAAAGGTTTGGATGAAGATGGACAGGTTCAAGTTTGAGCAGGTCAAGATCGAGCGCTGAGTCTTAGTCATAAAATCAGATGGCATGGAAACAGACCCTTGGGTCAACCAGAACATGTCGACCATGTTCCCAAGCTAAACTAGTCCCGGAACACATCCCTCACGCCCCGTCCCCGCAATAATAACCAAAAAAGAATCCCCCTCGTCCTCGCATACCACCCCACCAACCTCCGGATCCAACGCATCATCCTCCGACACTTCCGCCATCTGCAATCAGACCCCACCACCAAAGACATTTTTCCCTCCCCACCCTTATCTGCCTTCCGGAGGGACCACTCCCTCCGCGACTCCCTTGTCCGCTCCACACACCCCTCCAGCCCCGCCACACCCGGCACTTTTCCCTGTAACGGCAGGAAGTGCTACACCTGCTCCCACACCTCCTCCCTCACCCCAATCCCAGGCCCCAAGAAGACTTTCCACATCAGGCAGATGTTCACCTGCACATCTGCCAATGTGGTATACTGCAGCCGCTGTACCCGTTGTAGCTTCCTCTACATCGGGGAAACCAAGCGGAGGCTGGGGGACCGCTTTGCAGAGCACCTGCACTCAGTTCGCAACAAACAACTGCACCTCCCAGTCGCGAACCATTTCAACTCCCCCTCCCATTCCTCAGACGACATATCCATCCTGGGCCTCCTACAATGCCACAGTGATCCCACCCGAAGGCTGCAGGAACAGCAAATCATATTCAGCCTGGGAACCCTGCAGCCCAATGGCAATGTGGATTTCACAAGCTTCAAAATCTCCCCTCCCCCAACCGCATCCCAAAACCAGCCCAGCTCATCTCCACCTCCCTAACCTGTTTTTCCTATCACCTATCCCCTCCTCTCACCCCAAGCCACACCCCCATCTCCTATTTACTAACATCATCCCGCCCCCTTGACCTGTCCGTCCTCCCTGGACTGACCTATCTCCTCCCTACCCCCCTACCTACACTCACCTTTACTGGCTCTATCCCCGCCTCTTCGACTTGTCTGCCTCCTCTCCACCTATCCTCTCCTCTATCCATACTCTATCCGCCTCCCCCTCTCTCCCTATTTATTTCAGAACCCTCTTCCCCTCCCCCATTTCTGATGAAGGGTTTAGGCCCGAAACGTCAAGTTTTCCTGCTCCTATGATGCTGCTTGACCTGCTGTGTTCATCCAGCCCCATGCTTGTTATCTCGGATTCTCCAGCATCTGCAGTACCTTTTATCCCAGCCTTTCTAGTCTATTTTTATACCTCACACCCTCCATTCCTGGCAACATCCTGGTAACTCTTTTCTGAACCCTACCCAGTTTAATAACATCCTTCCTATAACAGGTGGACCAGAACTACACACAGTGCTCCAGAAGAGGCCTTACCAGTGTCCTACAATACCTCAACACAATGTCTCAAATCCTATACTCAAAGGTCTGAGCAATGAAGGCAAGTGTGCTAAACATCATCTTAACCACCCTGTCTACATATGATGCAAATTTCAAACAACTATGTACATGAACTACTAGGTCTCTGTTCTACAACACTATCTATGGCCCTACTTTTAATTGTATAAGTCCTGCCCTAGTTTGTTTTACCAAAATGTAATAGCTCACATTTACCCAAATTAACCTCCATCTGCCACTCCTCAGCCCATTGTCCCAATTGATCAAGATCTCCTTGTAATCTCAGATAACCTTCACCATCCACTGTAGCACCAATTTTTGTGTGATCCGCAAACTTGCTAACCATGCCTCCTACACTCTCATCTAAATCATTTATGTAAATAAAAATGGACACAGAACCAATCCCTATGGAACACCGTTGGTCACAGGCCTCCAGCCTGAAAAACAACCCTCCCACCACTACCAGCCTCTGTTTCCTACCATCAAGCCAATTTTGTATCCAGTTGGCAGTCACCCAGAATTCCATGTGATCTAACTTTACTAATTAGTCTACCATGCGAAACCTTGTCAAAGGTTTTACTAAAGTCCAAGTAAACAACATTTACTGCTCTGCCCTGAATCCTTTTGGTTACTTCATTAAAAGGAACTCAAAAAATTTGAGAGAGGATTTCCCTTGCATGAAACCATGCTGACTATCCCTAATCAATCCTTGACTCTCCAAATGCATGTAAACCCTATCTTTCAGAATCACCTCCAACAACTTACCCATCACCGATGTCAGACTCACAGGTCTACTTTTTCCAGGCTCCTCCTTACAGCCTTTCTTAAACATTGACACAACATAAGCACAGGTGTGATGTGCTGGAGAATGGCTAATTGAGGATACAAATATTTCTGCTACAGGCCCCACAATTTCCTCCTTAACTTCCCACAACATCCTGGGATACACTTGATCAGGTAGTGGAGATTTATCTACCTCTATGGTTTGCAAGACCTCCAGCACTTCCCTGTTCTGTCACGTGAACTGTTTTCAAAACCATTAATATTTATCTCCAAGTTTTCTAGCCTCCATTTCTTTCTCAACAGTAAAAACTGACACAAAATATTCATTCAATATCTTTCCCATATCCTGAGGTTCAATACAAAGATGGCCTCGTTGAACTTTAAGGGGGCCTACTCACACTAGCTGCTCTTTTGCTCTTAATGTACTTGTAGAAACTCTTTGGATTATCATTAACCTTATCTGCCAAGGCTATCTCATACCCCTTCTCTGCCTTCTTGATTTCCTTAAGAATGCCCTTACACTCTTTATACTCTTCAACAGATTCAGTTGATCTCAGTTGTTTATACTAATATATGATTCGTTTTCATTCTTGACTAGACCCTAAATATATTTATTCATCCATTATTCCCTAATCTTACCAATCTTGTCTTTCACTTTAACAGGAACATAGTGACTCTGAACTCGTTATCACACTTTTGAATGCCTTCTACTTATCAGATGTCCCTTTACCTACAAACAGTCCACTCCAATCAATATTTTAACATGCTTGTCTAATACCCTTAAAATTTGCCTTACTCTAATTAAAAATTTTAACTTTTATGGAAGACTTATCCTTTTAACTATTTTAAAGGAAATAGTAATATGATCACTAGACCCAAATTGTTCCCCTAACACTTCAGTCACTTGCCCTGCCTTATTTCTCAAGAGGAGATCTGATTTTACAGTAGTAAAAATTTTGATAAAGAAAATTTTCTTGAAACACATTTAATAAATTTTTCACCATCGAAACCTTTAACATTATGACAATCCCAGTCAATGTTTTGAAAATAAAAACCCCCTACTATTTCAACCTTATTACTCTTACATATCATAGAATCCCTACAGTGCGGAAGCAGGCCATTTGGCCCATTGAGTCCATCCAAACCAACCTCCCTACTCCATCCTGCAAACCTGTATTTCCCATGGCTAATACACCTAGCCTGCATATCCCTGGATATTATGGGCAATTTAGCATGGCCAATCCACCTGACCTGCACATCTTTGGACTGTAGGAGGCAACAAGAGCACCCGGAGGAAACACACGCAGACACAGGGAAGAACATGCAATTTGCACACGGAGTTGTCCAAAACTGGAATCAAACCTGGGTCCCTGGCGCTGTGAGGCAGCAGTGCTAACCACTGAGCCACCGTGCCGCCCCAAATCAGTCAGAAATGCTGTCATCACCATACATGCGCAGAATCAATGAACTGACATCCCATGATGACAGAAATCGAACCAAGGCTGTGGCAGCAAGAACACAATCCCAATCAGTAAAAGACCAGGGAAAGCAGGCAAAGTTGCCACAATCCCACTGCTTTTTTCTGAGAGATAACTGTTGGTGGTTTAACCTGGAGGTCACTGTGGATCAGGTGAGAGACAAGTTCAAGAAGGTGGGACCTTCATGGTGACCTCTGTCAGTACAGGAATTGAAGCCATGCTGTTGGTGACACACTACATCCAACCAATTGAGCTAAGGAGGGGCTATATTTGAGACCTCTCTACATATTTGCTTTTCAATATCCTTCTGTTCGTTGGGGGGGCCTACAGTACAATCCCATCAAGGAGATCATTCCTTTCTAATTTCTAATTTCAACTTCCCTAAAGGAAGTGTCAGAAATATCTTCTCTAATTACAGTAGTAATCAAAAATGCCACTCCCCCTCCTCTCTTTCTATCCTTCCTACAGTATCTAAATCCCAGAACACTGAGCTGCCAGTCCTGCCTTCTCTTCACTATTTCTGTAATAGTTAGGACACCCCAGTCCTCTGTTCCCATACATGTCCTGAGTTTATAGCTTTACCTGTAAGACTTCTTGCACTGAAGAATTAAATTGCATTTACTTCAGAGTCACTTCATTCTCTGACTTGTTTTTGTCTGACTTTTCCAATTAGCTTGCACTATTCTGATTCAGAACTATCCTCATCATTCTACTTTCACAGTTACTTAGGAAGTCTCCACCTCACCTCCCGACAAGTTTCCAGGCTCCCAAAATGGAATTAGTGAATTGCTCTGTCTGGATATTGGTCCCTTTCCAGTTCAGGTGAAACCTATCCTTTTTGAACAGATCTTTTTTGTTCCAGAAGAGATCGTAATAATCCAAGAACTCAATTCCTGTGCATTGTACCACCTCTTCAGCCACTGATTTATCTCCCCTGTCCTTTTATTCCTTCCCTCATGAGAACTTGGCACTGGAGGTAAATCAGAGATTATTATTTTTGATATTCTATTTCTTAACCTTCTACCTAAGCTGTTCACTCCACAAAACCTTAACCCCTAACTACGTCATTTCTACCAATGTGTACAACAACCTCCGGCTTCTCACTCCCCACCTCTGATAACACGCTTCAAACATTTTGAGATGTCCTTAACCCTGGCACTAGGAAAGCAACACACTATTCTAGATTCATGCTCGGTGCCACAGAGTCTCCTGCCTGTGTCCCCTATAACAATTATTCTTTTAAATCTTGACAAACCCTATTTAACAGAAGATTTATTCTTAGTGCCCAAGATCTCTGACTACCACCTCTATCTTATCTGACAGGCTCTTTCAACAGTAGCCCAAATGGAATATCTGTTTGAGAGAGGAAAAGCTGCAGGCGACAATGTTCCAGCTCACAACTAAGGAAAGCCATTTGGGTGAGGAACAAGGGAGCTGTAGCATTAGTGATGAACAGGTACAGAGAACAGGGAGAAACAGAAGCAAAAGATGGATTTAGGCCAAATTTTCAGTATATGATATTAAAACAAGTCTCTGAAATTCTTTCAGAGATAGTAGGAACTGCAGATGCTGGAGAATCTGAGATAACAAGGTGTAGAGTTGGATGAACACAGCAGGCCAAGCAGCATCATAGGAGCAGGAAAGCTGACGTCTCGGGCCTAAGACCCTTCTTCTAGGCCCAAAACGTCAGCTTTCCTGCTCCTCTGATGCTGCTTGGCCTGCTGTATTCATCCAGCTCTACATCTGGTTATCTCTGCAATTCTTTATAGTTTCATATAGAATATCAACCAATAGCTATATGGTGCCGTTAACGTAATAAACAGCTTCAAGGCACCTCACAGGGGCCACATAAAGGGATATTAGGTCAGATGTGTAAACCTTGCTCAAAAAGGTGACAGCTTTTACGCAGTGTCTTAAAGAAAGAAAACAATAGCGAAAAAATCAAGGAGGTGGATGTTGGACTTTACACATTGCCATTTATATTGGGTCAGAGAAATGCAAGTCCAGCCAGGATTTGCTACCCATCCATTTTACTGGGTGCAAATTTAATGGCCCATAAATGCCTTCCATTCACCTTGATGTTATACCTCAGTTTCTACAACCTTGATGCCATTTTGACAAGACAGGATCAGAAAAAGGCTACTGGCCATAAATCATATCAACCCGGTGGACGAGATTATCCCATTGCACCGGCCCCAAACAGCACGTTCTTCCACACGCTTGGCATGTCATTCAGCCTTCCCTTTTCAACTGTAACGTGCAATTTTTGCATTTGTAATTCGACTCAATCATTCACCCAGATGCATGTTTTACTTACTGGTACCTTATAACTGGGCCCAACAGTCAAGCAGATGATATGGCCTATGTTGTGAGGAGTTTAATATATGCCTACAGAGAACAGATCCAACATGGCAAATGATGACAGTGGTAACCACACACACCAGCAGTTCACTATTATGCTTGGTGAGTGGCCATATAGATCGACCCTTTGGTTTGGAGGTATTTTGAGAGGCTTCAGAAGTTACCTTACTGGCTGACATCTACGGTAGTTGCACATCACACCACCTCAAAGCTAAGCCGCTGCCAGCCGCCTTTCCAATTCTTACTCCTAACTTCAAAACTGAAGAATAAAACGCAATAAAACAATCAAAAGATAGAGGAAAGGGCTTAATAGTAGACTTACTGAAAAAAACAACTGACAGAGACACAGAAAAGGCTGAAAATATTCAAGGGCTAAAACAAAATGTAAATATATAATGATCCAGTCACACCCTGTTCTATTCTAACTCTATTCAAGAATGTGAAAAATTTAAAATTTGTTTAGAAGTCTTGTTATGTTGTCTATTTTGTTCAGTTAAACTCTTTACACCAGACCCTAGGTGGCAAGGGGATGGAGGAGCTAACTTTCTCTCGTCATCCCATGCTGCTCAGAAACGGAACTTGGGAAAGTAAGCTCTAGTTATTCCAGTCAACTCTCACTCTCACAAGAGAACTACCAGCCTCTTTTGGGGTCTCCATTAAGAAGCATGACTGAACCTCAAAACTCATTGCATGTGGCCAACTCCAAACTCCTATCTACATTGTGGTGCTACGCCAATGCACATCAACATTTTTCACTCCAAGAAACCCAAGCTGGCTAAAGATTACCTGTTCACTCTTGTCAACCCCAATCAATGATTCCAATTATTACATTTCTCCCACTGAAATTTGCAATGTGGAAGAGTTGTGACAGCACAATTATCACCCAACTCCTCAGCCAAACATTTCTTTGTTCTGTCTCACATTCAGTGGAGGTACAGGTCAGATCAACAGACAATTCATCTACTTTTGTTTCCAACTCACTCCCCCTTATTCTCTACAAAAACTGCCCCTTTGTCTTCTGAATGTACCACCGCTGTCCATTTTAATTAGCAGCCCTATTTTCAGGGTGAGTTGCAAAGCAGTCATAGATTGTGTTAGGTTTTGCTCCTCTCAGTTAGTTTCTGCTCTGAAAAATGGCCAGCAGCAAAATAAACAGAATTGAAAAGGCCTTTTACAATCCCCACGCAAAATAAATTCATGCTTAATCCCGATTTAAAAACAAATAGCAAAGTACTGCCCATTAAAGCAGGCATCTTTAAAACATTTATAGGAAATCTCATCAACAGATTTGTCTATTGACTTGTTAATATTTGCAAGTGCCTTGATGAGAAGGATGAATGCTGACATTTGTGCAGAGACTTGACACCCAAATAGTCTATACTGCTTAACACAATTCACCAGATAAAAACATTTTATTGATCAAAGGAATGATGTAATTAAATATTCCATACTATGGTGTATTTCTGAATGCCGTCTATTCAGAAAAAGGTGGTTATATAAACTGAAATTAGCCTAACAAGACATTTACCAAAGCCAGATTTCTTTTAGACACTGATGTATTTAAAATCTAGAAAAGGTTTGCCAAGTTAAAGAAGAAATGAACATCTTAAACTACAGTCACATAATCCACTGGCTAGAATGTCTGTGCTACTCAGTACCAGTCAGTCCCAGGCACAGACAGCTTCAGACTGACACTAGATTCCGTGAGGCCCTTCTAAAAGTACACTTTTTCCTCCTCAATTATATTCCCTTTGTGCCTCATGATGGAGTGCTGTTGTCACCTCCCACTCCTCTGCAGAAACCTGCATTTCCTCCACTTTAAACATAATCAAGCGACAGCATATCTTAATGGATAAAAATGACCTCAACTTCTGAATCTTTATCCCTAGCATTCATAGTCAAATCTTCCAAGATAGAAAAATGGGTGATTAACAAAGAATGGGTAAATGCATCAGTACTGAAAAATTAAAGACATGAACCTGAGTAAGAAAGGTAAAATTTTAAATCTACTTGCACAATAGGTTCCACTTGAAACAGATAAAGATTGGCCAATCATTTGAAGAAACCAGATACACAATCAAACACAAGCTTGTGCATACATGCCATTATTTGTCCTCCACACTGATTTGAGAAACAGTTTGACCTATTGAAAATCCTGCTACGTTCTCAGCCCAACAGTTTGTTTTTGAAAACCTCCCTTAGTCTCGTGAAGCTAGCATACAGACCCTGTACATAAGCAGCACAGAGTTTAAGGAGCTGTACGTGTGGTTGCAAAGGGTGGAATGGATTAGGGGAATCCCTCAAAGTGAGCAAAACACTCCAAGATTCTCAACAATCGCCATGTCCAATTGCAACAGAAAACTAGAGATACTGTAAGCTATCTAAATAATAGCTGCTTGCTTCTCCAAATTGAAGGAAGGAAGTACCTGCTTTAGCTGTGGTAGAGTGACGTTTCATCACATTAGCTCCTGGGAAGAAGGGCTGAGTAAACCTATAGTATCTGGTGTTAGGAATGATCTCATTAAAAGATACAAGATTCTGAGGCAGCTTGACAGATCAGATGCTGAGGTTGCCTTCCCTGGCTGGGGAATGACCTGGCACCATCACAGGATAATCGTAGGCCCATCATTTAGGACAGCATTGAGGAGAAATTTCATCATTCAATACTGCGTACCTTTGTGATTCTCTGTCCGAGAACATTTTGGATATTTCATTGTTAAACATAAGCAAGATTGAGATAAATCAAGAGACACCATGGAGGAGGTAGGAAAGTAGAATCGGGCTAGAGATTAACATGATCAGACAAAATGGTGGAGCAGGTTCAAGGGGCCGTATGGCTTTCTCCTGCCTTTATTACTCAGAGTAAATTCTTAATCAGGTGCACAGGTATATCCAGTCGTAACAACTTACACTTTCCAACACAGTTCCAGACTGATTCATCCATTACCAACTTGTAACTGAGTAAACAGAAAAGGAAACCTCAAAAAAAGGCTCCAAAATCTCAGTAGCAAAGATTCCAATGATTTTAGGCATTTTCAGTAAAAGGCTGGGCTTCAAGGGGATGTCAAATTTGCAAAGTTGAAGCATTTTGGAAACAATTATTATCGAAGGTTTGGATTGCTCACAACACAGACATCTTAAATTCACAGCACAGTTAAAAGATTTGTTGAAAAACACAAAACAAAGAACCGCAGATACTGGAGGTCTGAAACAAACAAACAAAAATTGCTGGAAAAACGCAGCAGGTCTGGCTGCATCTGCAGAGATCAAGTAGAGTTAGGATTTTGAGTCCTGAACTTCACAGGACCCGAAACATTAAACCTGTTTTCTTCACATGGATGTTGCCAGAGTCTCTCCAGCAATTTTTGCATTTGCTTTAGGATATTCATTTGCTAGGTAACTTTAGAAAATCAAAGAATTGGGTCAAAGTTCACTTCGACTTTCTCACTTAATGAACATGGATACAGTCACTTAAAAGAGGCGGCAGTCATCAATAGGACAGCAACTTGAGGTAACAACTTTTCAATTTATCACTGGATTTCATTTAAGCAATGAATGTCAATGCCACTGGGGATGAATTCAGGGAAGCACTGAATCTAACCGAATAAGTAAGCCAGTACTGTAAGCACACAGCTGAAGTGATGACTGACAAAATATTTGTGTGTTAGCCAAGTTACAGTTCCTACGAATTCTGTCAAAAGGTCATCAACATGAAGCATTAAATCGTGTCACTGGGCACAGATGCTGTCTGAACTGCTGACCAACATTTTCTGTTTATGTTTCCAATTCTCAGCACCCATTGCCAAATTATCTAAACACTGTTTTGCACTCAGAATACCGAGGTGTGCCGTACAAGGAGAAAGTGTGTAATTCTGTGCCAGGCAAACAAACTCCAACTTAAGGTGGCTCTCAGTAGCTTGGTCACCATAGCAACCATCACCATGCTTAAAGAATGCTAATTCAGGCTGGTCAGAAATAAATACTGGTTCCTGCTAAACTTCACTGCTGAGACTCAGTATCACAGACACAGACAATGGCATTAGGACCCAATTCTTCCAAACAAGTAATTAATATGATTAAACCAAAGTGAGGAGTCCAAGCTTGAAATACACATATATTGCCAGGGCTTGGGGAAGCTAACTCTGGAGATGCTGAAAATTTAGTCTGAAGGGTGTATTTAATTCTTTGCTGCTAGTTTGTTTTGTTTGAATTTCATGACCTTTGCAACCTCACTGGAGGATTCATTCTCAATGGGAACACCCAGGATGTGTCCGTATAAGCTACTTGAGATCTACACAACTTCATGAGAATAAAATAGATATTATTATGAGCCGCTCCTCTGGGTTTACAGCAGACAAGCGTCTCTCAAAGGTTGCCGCTACTGTAAAAAAAACCTGAAGCAATATCAGAACAATTTATTTTGTCATTCAACTCCACAGACAGTGAACAATCAGTTGCTTACATTAGGTATAACACTCACATCAGAAGACACCCAGAATCTAACCATGTACACGGGGTAGGGATGATGTACCATTTTAGTTGTGCTCAGGTCAAAATGCTGATGATTCACACCTCTCCAGCTCAGAAAGCTGATTGAAGCACCAGAGCCAATTGTAACACTTGACCCCATTTGCCTGGGGTAAGCACTGTAAGCTCAGCACACTTCAGGGATCTGCCACAGCTCAATATGGCAGTATTTACCCACAGTCACTGGGGAGCTTCTGGCAAATTGCTTTATTTATCTTTGTAAGTTAAAAATAATAGACATCTTGGCAGTTGAAAGATTATTTTAAATAATAAAGCCATTTGCTTATGATACAAAGGATGACATTCATCCTCCTGTAGCTGCGCTAGCTCTTTACTAAGAAAAATAATCAACAGCCTTGTGCTTTCCTTGGTATCTCCTGTTCGTCCAATTTGCATTTATGTGATACTCAAGCTCCATTTCAACCATTTCCTCAGGCAAAGTACTTGATGCTCCAACTGGTCACTTTGCAGGTATTTCTTCCAACTTCACTTCAGTTTTAAACTGCTGACCTTTACCATTGGTGAACCAATTTAAAACAAACAAACAATCTACACCATAAAGAAACTCTTTTCTTGGCCTTCTCAGTGGGAACAGTCCCAAGTATCTTCAGGTCACTCTTCAAAGATTTCACAGCCATTGCATTATCCTCGATTAATCAATGGTTTATCGCATCTTAAACCCTAAGGGAGCTCTAGAAACCACTGTGCAACATACCTTCCGTGGAGCGAGCTGAATAGGTGTTATGTACGATGGGTCAACCAGTGGCTTAGGACGTTTAGCAGTGTCTTCGAGGAGGCTCTCCCATTGCCTGGGAAGCCCGGTAAACTTCTGCTCCTGCTGATCGAAACCAGTGTGAACACGGTGCTCAAAATTCGCAGGCGCTGAGATCTCGACCCGCTTCTTCTTCTTCCCGAACATAGTTGAGATGAACGTCAAACCCTGTCAGGGTGAAGAGTAACACTGTCAAGAGACACACAAGAAGAATACCAAGGATCTTTACAACCTACAAACACCAGATTATTCCACTACAAAATGGTCACAAATTAAAAAATATTGAGTCATAAAAATCTCCATGAAAAGTAATTATGTACAAGCACATCTTAACCACCCCACTCCAGAAGTAATTCAAAGCATGAACTGTTTTGAAGAGATGTTTCAATATAATTTATTACTTATTAATGACAGCAAACGTAGGCAGCATTTGTAGTATTTCACTGCTGGCTGAACACTGCAGCAGTATAATGGGGCTGCATGTTACACAAATTCTGATTGTAATTTTTGCTGTCTCTACATGGACTCCTGTCAGTTGCTCCACAATACTCTGCCCAACACTGAACTGCCATGTAAGAGCCTGTGGAGTGCATCAGCTGATCCCAGTTTATTACCCAGTGTGTACACAACTGAAAAGGAGATCAGGAGTAAGAACTTCAGCAGACACTTTTCTTTTGTGCATTCTTGGGTTGTGATCAGGGCTGATTGCCCATGTGAATGTTGTGATGGGTCAGTTTCTTGAAGCGTTGCAGTCTCTGTGGTGTAGGTAGACCCACTGCTTTGTTGAGGCCTGGGGGATACAGGGTTTTGATCCACCAATCAAAATCTTCACCAGCAAGTTCCAGGGGTGCTGATGCTAGGAAAGTCATTGCAGACAGGAAGACTTGCTAGAGGTGGGAGAATTTTAAAATTGAGACTGTCGTGCTAGGAGCCTATTGAAGTCAGTGAGTGCAGGGTTGTTGGTGAATACACAATACAGCCTGATGGTTCAACAATATATTAAAGGAGTGCTACATCGCTGAACATCTAATTAGATACTGAACCAACAATGTTTCTTCTGTTTGAATGAATACACAGCATTACTAGATGAGGAGGAGTTCTCCATTCCTCAATCAATATACCTAAATATATTTACTGGCCATTTATGGAATTTAGGTGTGTGCAAATTGGCTGCCATATCTGTCTCAAGCCCAACAGTAAGGAAGTATGCTTGGAGGACACTTTGAAGTAACATTAGGGCCCAAAAGTGTACAGAAAATTGTGATATGAACACGAAAGACCAGAAATGGCACTGCAAATTCCATATTGTAACGCTAATCTGGATTCACAATAGTTTTTACATCCTTCAATAAACTTTATATCCAAGCTCTGAAATTATCCAATGGTGGCAATGCAAGTACACACAATATTACACAATTCATATTCAGTGATAGGAACTGTTAAATCATACACGTGCTAAGATCTTCTTTGCATTGCTAATATCTGCTCTCACTAATGATGAGCAGAAATCCCATCTGATAGAATATTTGCAAAGCAGAAAAAGACACTGCAGCATCAATCCATTTTATTGATTTAGAGCGAAAAATCCTTTTTACCAGGTAGTGCTGTTGGATTATAAAACCAATGTCCAGTTGAGAAAAGCTGACATTAGATTTTTAGCAAGCATTAATATATGCCAGCCTGCAGGTAGATAAGTGGTCTTCCTCAGGCAGTTCACAAAATTTGGCATGTCCATAACGTCCCTCACCAAAGTCTACAGAAGCACCATTGAAAACATACTGCCCGGGTGCATAACAGCCTGGTATAGCAACTGCTCTGGCCAGGACTGTAAGAAGCTATAGAAGGTGGTGTGCACAGCCCAGACCATCACGGAAGCCAACCTTCCATCTATGAACTTTATTTACACGGCTCACTGCTGCGGAAAGGCTGCCAACATTATCAAAGACTCACTGCATCCTGCTAATGATCTCCTACAACCTCTTCCGTCAGGCAAAAGACACAGAAGCCTGAACACAATCAGAAGGTTCAGGAACAGCTTCTTCCTGGCTGTTGTCAGACCGATGAATGGACTCTCTAGCCTCAAATAACGCTGATCTTGCTAACATTGATCTCCCCTAGTGCATGCCCTGTGCAATGTCACCTATATGCCTCTGACTAAGTGTTTTTACAACCTCTGATCTGTACGTCTTTGCTTACTAATGATCTGCCTGCACTGCTTCTAAACAAAACTTTTCACTGTAGTTCAGTATACGTGACAATAAATCAATTGATTACTCGGTAGGGTATGGAGTTTCACAAACCAGACATTACTAGGTTAAATTGTCTCTCTGTGCTGACTTTAGTGATCTCTAGCAGAGCAGCTGCCGGGATTCTTTGTTTGGAGTTCCACGGCATAGGTTATTACCCCAACTTAGTGAAGTGAGAGGACGGCCCCAATCATTGAGCTGCTGGCTGATCAAGATGCCTCACGAGAACTCATGCCAAAAGTATTGCAATTTTTTTGCAGCGCAGAGCAGAAGAGCTTTTAAAAAAAAAAACAGCAATGCTTCCGTACATTGCCTACAATTAAATGGAAACTATAACATTATAAAAACCACAAAGATCTCTATGCTTTAATTATTCTATCACCAGTTGAGGTCAGACATTTCTGCTGGTCAAAACTGTACCACACTGTCCCTAATTCCCAGTTGTTACTTTAAGATTTGTAACTGGGAAGCCCAAAGGACAGCCTTATTAACTTGCAATAGGTTACAATTTCCCAAAGCAAAAGACATTCTCAACTTGATGGTGTGGTTTGAATACACATTAGCACAAACAACAGAGCAGAGGAAAGAAGCTTGTTAGAATTCAGATAGCCAGACAGAGCAGGAAAGAACACTGGAGCCCAGTCTTTATCCACTTACAAGGAGACACACACATTGCTTATCGCATACCTCCAGCCAAAAACCTATCAGCCTCCAGCCAAGTACATATAAAACTTAATCAACATGTTTGGACATGTTATAACTAACCTCCAGGGCAGGTAAGACTTGAAGCAGAACCGTCTAGCCCTACGTAGGGCCAATACCATTGCACATATGAGCACAAATGAATGGCCTACACCCAAATATAATTAACAGCCAGTTGATATACAATTCTTTTTATTTAACAAAAAGATGTTCAAATTTTGGAGTGGTAACAATGCCTGGTTTAAACAATCTAATGGGAAACACACAAAGATGAGCATTATTGACAGAATTCTTACAGACACGAATTTGCAGAATATTACATCAAAGATCTATTCCAGAAGAATACAGCTACCCTTTTATTATCACAACTCAAAAGTCTAAAAAGTTGAGAGTTTCAGGATTCTGAGATACACTGTTTGGCGAACGTTGCATAACCATATTTTATATTAACATTTCTAATTTTAAACCGAGCAATAAAGAGAAAACATGGAGGAAAAAAATACCTTCTAAAAAGAAAGATCCCCTCTCGGTTCCAGTAACTGGCGCAGCGTACAGTGAAAGCAGCGAGTCCAGCGGAAAACCCTGACGTGCCCTGAATCAAGCTTTTAACATGGGCTGGAAGTGAGGTGGAAAAAGTTGGCTATGTCCAGAGTGCCTTTGAAGTGAGTCCACATTCTGTTCTGAAAAGACAGTTGAAACACAACATGGTATCAGGAAGAATATGTTGTCCTGCATAATCAAAAACGCAGTACTCTTAAAAGGACCAGAACCGAACAATGGAATCAGATTAACGAGCTGTTCTGCAGCAGAAAAATCAACCATCGTGGTTTAGTCAGCACATAGCAATGCAATCAGTGTTTCAAAGCACACTGTGCTTCTTGAACTGGCATTGATAGAGGAGACAGAGTCACAATCAAAGGATTAGCCTCTTCAACAGATGAGGAGGTGGAATATTTTGTTTGCCTTTAACCAGTAAAACCCATTTTAGAAAAAAATAAGAATAAACAGGACTATCAGATATACACAGTTCTCATTAAAGACAATAACATGAGCCAAGTTACTCTGCACAGAAAGATGAGTGATGTACTGCAGCACGGAATTCAGCTTTTCTGCCACGTTAAGGTTTAACTTTCCGACAATGACAGCCGTATGAAAATTAGCTTTGTTAACCTTCAAGCTGCAATATGATTGAAGAGTGAAATATAATTCCAAAGCACAGTTTGAGAATGTATTGTTTGAAGCATATGTTAACTACAAACAGAGGAGGAAGTTGTATGCCACTCTTGAGTCAGCTTAGACTGCAAAGACAACTTCTCAGTGATGGTGCAATACAAAACCATGGAATTAATGCAAAGAACTGCACATCAATTGATATTTGTTAAAGATTAGAAATTATCAGACTTCTTTCCATATGATGTGGGATTTCAGAACAAAATCAGGAGAGGGAACAAAATCCAACACACTTTTTGAGAAATGACCGGACAAATATTTGAAAATAAATATTAACAGGGCAAGCAGAAAAAGATTAGGAATAAACAGCTGTATAATTTTTTTGGAGATGATGAAAGAATTACTCTGTTCTAAGCTGTAACAAACAATAACGAAGATGGCCCTATAACGTCATTTGTGAAAATTATAATTTGCTCCAATTAATTTCAATTGTACAGTGACTTTCAACAGATGCTTGCAGAGACTTTCCATGTTTGTTAAGAATTTATGCTGCTGATACAGAGCAGTTCAGGCATGATGGGCCAAATGGCTTCCTTTCACAGAGCCGGTCTATGTGTCCTTGTGCTCGATATACAGAGTGAGAACAGAGAAACGTCCAGCCACACTATCAAGAGACCTGTGTGTGCATGACTGCTGGCCAGTGCAGAAGGTAATGCTCAGCTGCAATGCCCACAGTGGTAAAACTAGCACAATTCACTCCATGCCCAAGCTCAGATAAAATACGGATAGGATTGGCAAGTGGAATTTATACTCCCAGGTGGGAGAGATAATAGTTAATTTGGGAAGGAGAACTTTGAGAGAATAATTATTTCATCTCAAAAACTGCTCCATAATTAGGATTCATCACTAGTATATATTAGTAACATTTTCACATGTACATCACATAAACAGAGACACACAGAACATGCATGAAAAGTACCTATTTAAACCACTATCGTCTGTCACTTTATTCACCTGTATTCCCACTTTCAAGCTCTCTCATCACTAAGTTGTTATCAGCCCAGTAATGGGTTAGAGCCAAATAGCTTCTAAAAATAAAAACAAAGTTGATGGAAAAGCTCAGCAGGTCTGGCAGCATCTGTGAAGGAAAAAACAGAGGTAACATTTCGGGT